>JAAWXA010000007.1:29921543-30179028 GCA_038090715.1 Florisuga fusca | reverse complement strand
GATAAGACAATTTCATTGGATATACTATCATAACGATTCAATGAAAAGTAGTCAGCCCAACACCTTCCTATATTCTCTCATGTGCCTGTCATTGTTATAAAGTTTTGTTTTGTTTTTTGTTTTGTTCTCTAGTACTACATCACTCAAGAAGTGGAGACTTGCATTATGAATTGTACTAAGATGATATATGTATTATTAATCAATAATAATTGATAATAGCATAAGTTTGCCTTTGATGGCCTATTTTGAACACATAAAGCCTGGAAGAAGTTTGAGTTGTCCATAGATGGGGAGATACTCTCCAGAAATCAGATTTTTTCATTGGCTTTTAAAGGAGTGCTCCAAAGTAATTGACACAGTCAGATGGTGATGTGGAATTGAATGTATAATTAATTAGTTAGTTAGTTAGTTAGGCAATGTTTCCAGGTCTATAACACTGGCGATAATAATTTTCATATTTTCACTCCCTCTGACTCTTAGAAAGAGATAAATTTACAAAAAAATGCATCAAGAAGTGGAAAATTATTTTTGCAATACAAAAGGAACAAAATACCTCTTTTAAATATTCCAGCCCAATTTTCTCTAAGTATTGCTTGAGGTAAAGATGTTATTGTCATGAATGAAAGTAAAAATTCAGCTGAATTACTGTTTCCTATGCCAGCTGACAGCAAATCATTGTCTACTCTTATTAGATTAAAAAATTATCTTAACAATATGCATGCAAACTTTTTTTTTTATTTATTTTTGGTAATTTTTCTTATATTTCCTGAAGAAACATGTATGTAGATATACCTAAAACCAGGATAGTTTTAAAATCTGCTTGATTTCTGTAAAAGCATTTCCCAAGTTTTCATATTTAACAATGTCTGTACAAGTGTGTAAACACGTGTCAAGGGGCCCTGACCCAGAAAGTCTGGTCCAGCAGCAGTGTAGGATCTCCTTGGGCTGGGGGCTGCCTCTGAAACGTTGTACTTAATCACAGCTTCAGGTTTGGGTGCTCTGACTGGTAAAGCAGTTTTATTTATTTATTTAATTTTATTTTATTTTATTTTATTTTATTTTATTTTATTTTATTTTATTTACAAAGGACCCTCACTATCTTCATGAGATCCCTGCTTTGAGTGAACCATGAGTGGAATTTTGTACACCTGTGCCCTAGACCAGCACAGATTCTTATGTGTGTTCATTCTCACTAACCTTCTGTGGAAGGGAGACCACATATCACAGTGTACTCCTTGTTTTGCTGCCTTCTTTGAAACCCTGATAGTGGGTGCAGGACTTGAGGCAGTCCCCTAGGCTTTGGGGAATGCTGCCTTGTGCAGTCCAGCACCAGTGGGATGGCACGTTGGAGGATATTTGTGAGTGTTCCAAGACCAGTCAAAATGTGCAGTTTCCACTGTGACCCTGGGTTTCTAGCAACCAGGTGGAGTGTGCCCATTGTTCTGTCAGTCCTCTTCCTTTCACTGATCCCAACTGATATACAGATGTGATCCTATCAGTAGTCTACTAATCACATGGACATGGGCAACAAAGTTTGTGTCAAGTGCAGAGACAGATGTCTTTCAGAGAGCCACTAAAATCAGGAGAAGAAAGTAAGCAAACAGAAAGCTGTTCTGTACATTACTATTCACTGAGAGACCTGTTAAAGAAGAGTGAGCGGAGTGGGAAGTCTGTTTTAGTGATTTAATGGGTGATTTTCTCTGTTAGCAACACCTGTCAGGACTGCCTGAATTCACTGGCTGAAGATGGTTTTAAGACACTTAAGATAATTGATGAATTAGGATTTATTTATTACTTCATATTCAAAATAGCAGTGAAAATTTAGATGCAATTTATTTAGATTTTCTTAAATAATTCTGAACCATGTGCCCTGATAGTCCCATTTAAGTCAACAGAACTACTCATGTGATGAAATCTCTTCCTGTTTAGTGGTATTCAGTGGACATAATTAGGAGTCTTTTTACTAGCTGTGATAGCAATCTTCTTGATAATTTGAAAATATTAGCCTTTACTATTACTAAATATTGCTGAATATAAGATTTTACTTTTCAAATTCCTGAAGTTGAGATATTCCACTCTGACACTTTACCAAAGCTGTTAAAAACAAACTTGCTTAAAAGTCAGTCTATTCTACGTAGAAACACAGACAGCTATCATTTTGTCTGCACTAGAGCCTGACTTGAAGGAACCATAATTTTAACAAGGAAGTTCAATTTTTTCACTGAGTTATTTTGTTTAACAATCCTTTGTCATTTTAATAACATAATGTATAACTGATGTTTACAATTTTGTCAAGAAACAGCAATATTTACCTAATGGATTCATTATCTATTTTAATAACTAAGCAAAAGTAGTTGTAGAGCTGAATTGTTGAATTGCAGTCTTAAACACTGTAACTTCCTGTACTAGCTGCAGTGCCTGTGTTACCCAAAAAGCCACAATTTTTGGAGTGATCTAACTCTTTTAGTAGAAATTTTAGTAGTAATTGAAGTTGGGATGTGATTGTATTTTAAAATAATTTTTTAAGCTGAGAGATGATTTGTGGTCAGGTGTGATGGTGACAAAAGGTGAATGATTTCAGAATTCATCAACTATAAATTAAAGTATCTTTGGAACTGTAGTGACATTGTGGTTGCATGTACTTCAGATGTAAAACAAAGACACCTCTCCAGACCTTGTTCATCTCATGGAATCACTGTAGGTTAATGTAAATAGTTTCCTGAACAATCATTTCCAAATAATTTTCCACACACTTTGGACCAACATGCTAATAACAGACTGTAAATAATTAGGTACAGGTAGGTAAATAACTTTTTTCTGTTGATATATGAATACAGTAACCAAACCAGTCCTCCTTCTGCAGGCATCTTGGACACAATTATAAGAGTAACAGAGCAAGAATATTAATCGTTTGAGTATAAAGGGAGTCAAATGGCTACTTTGCATCAGGATATAGACTACAGATGTACATATAGTAATTATTATATGATAGTAATATGTGAGGCAGAAGTGAGGCTGTATTGTACTTGTAATGACACTCTGATGTGTAGAAATAACCAAACAGTTAATGAGCAAGATAATCATGTGCAGTAAAGCTTTTCTAGCCCTTTGTGCTTATGAAGAAAATTGTTACTCAGTTTTGGGTTCACAGGGTTTTGGTATATAAGAAACGTGGGCTGCATTTAGGTTCCCCATGTCAAAGAACCCCTGGATGCAAACTCTGTGTCAAAACAGCACTGAATTAAAAACAACAGTAGCTGAAAACTCAAATAAATCTTAGCTTTAACACAGTTCCTTGAATGAACCAAGGAACTGGTTCATCCAGTTCCTCATCCCTTCAACCATGTATTTGATTAAAGACTAATTTTTGTGAACACAAAGGAGCCCAAAGGAACAACTACAGGTGGAGGAACCCCGAAAACCTTATCAGGAGTCCCCTGGCTCCTGCCAAGGCTGCACTGTGAGGGAGATCAGCACCATGGTGCAGAGGTGACACCCACCAACTCAGGTTAACAGGAGAGGCTTTGCCTGGGGAAACTTCAAAGTCATTATAAAATTTTGCTAAACAGCCCTATGTGAATTCTCAGGAACAGTTTGCTACACAGGGATCATTGTAGGATTTCATCCTTTGCTCTGTGGGCAGTTTTAAGGGACTGGGATTTACGGGACCATTGTTGAAGGTGTTTTGGGGTTATCATGAAACAGTGAGGGGCTGTGGGCACTGGATAGCTTGGTTTCTGTGACATTTGAGGAAGTAATATATAGGGTCAAAGGAAAAATCTACCTACTTGAAGTTTCAAATAGATGGACTATCAGGTTCTCCACTTTGAATCTTATGAGACTTGAATAGTATTGCTGAATCCTGTTATGTTTATTATTATATTTTAAAATTATTATTATTTATTAATACACAAAAAGGCCTTTTAAAGTACCATAGATTTCCATTGGGTGAAAGATGCTGTAAATACAAATCAATTAATTGCAGTGCTTCAAATTTTCGTTTCTGTTCATAAAATCCCTTCATGTTGCTCTTGAGATGTGTGTCTGTTTTGGGGAGATGGAGGGAGAAGAGAGAGACAGAAGGAGGAGACAGAGTGAAGGAAAATGGCTTCCCTTAGGAGATTTGAGACTATTTGTTTCATAGAAAATATGTTTGCAGCTGGTAGAAGGTGCATATCCTAAATAAATGATATAGTCTTCTTTTCTGCAAGTGTTTCAGCAGGGGAGAACAGCTTTAGTATTTAGTGACTGGTTTTAGAATAATGTTGAGAGGCTGTAATCTTGCAGAAAATACAGCTACTTTGAATGGACAGACATGTGGAATAAATGGCTTATGGATAATCCCCTGTGAATAGACATGGCATGTCTAAGGCTGGTTATGGATCTGCTATGTTAATTGGTGAGAATGAAGTCGAGTTCTCCAGGAATAAATCAGAGCTGTCAAATCAGTATCTAAAATGATAGTCATTTCCTGGTTGGCACAGATAATAATGCTAATGGTTGTCAGTGGAATCTTTGTACAAAAGATATTACATTTCCCTACTATTTTATCTCGTAGTAATGTCCTTATTTTCTTTTCAGTGGTTACAATCTTGAAAGATGCATGCTATTAACCCTCAGCTATTCACAATAGAATCCACTACCATAATCCACTAGTCAGTTACAAATAAAGCACTGACTCTTCCTGGGCTGGTTTCTTTGTCAACAATTTCAGGGCTCCTATTCTGAAGTGGAGTTAAGCTGAACCATGTTTAAGACCTGCACATCCTTCACAGCTCTTCTTGAAAGCTATTTTTCGGAGCTATTTCTTCCCTTTTTGGAGATGATTTTTGAAGACCTCTGGCTTGCATAGTGCAGTAGGTGTGCCTCATATCTTCCTAAAATCCTAAAAATGGGGGGAGATTTGATTCATCTCTGAGGCGAGGTGACCACATTTCAAAGTGAAGTGGGAAAGGACAGGTCATTCCCATTGAGAAGGCACAAAATTATGGTTCAAGTGAAGCATAAACCCCACAGAAACACACAGAAAGTCAGAATTTACACTTTGTTCAGGATTCTTGCAGATTTAAAGCTGTACATTTTATCTTTTCATTATAGACATACCATGTTATATATTATTTTAAAAAACTTCAGGTTCTGTTTTCCTTATTTCTTGATGTTTTGCTAAAAAGGCTTTTTCTAAAATGAATTACTCAGAGTCTTCAAACTTATTTATTAACTTGATTGGTTTGATCTTTTGCACAAGCTGTCAATAAAAATTTGTGTCTATTGACTTCAGCCCTGGGTAGAAAATCAGAAAAACTCAGAAGGACTGAGAAAGAAATTTATCAGCAATTTCAATGAGGTTTGCCCCCCTAAAACTTTAGAAACTTTCCCAAATCCCTTTTTGCCTCTTGTGATATGTCTGACTTTGTATTTCTTTCAGTCTTAGTGTCTCAGCTACTGTAACTTGACCCATGCTATTTTATGATTACTAGCATTCAATATTACTAGCAAATAAAAAAAGATTTGGAAAAAAAAAATTGCCCTTTAGACTTGGCTAAGAATTGAGAAATTTAAATTCATTTTTACTAAATTACCTTAAATTAGATAAAATTTCAGATGTTCATATTTCAGATGCGTAGGGAATGCAGCCATATGAAATTTGAAAATGTCTTGAGCAGTCTAAAAATAACTGATGGGGAAAGAAAGAGAGTAGGGTGAGTCTTTATCTCATTTGTCCTTCATATGAGTATAGCTTATATGAAGAAAATGTGATTTAGACAACCAGTTGCTCAATTTGAGTAGGAGGTAACACAGTTATAGATTAAAGTTTAGATTATGGAAGTCTAAAATTTTAAGACTCCTTCAATGCCTTAATTTCCAGACAATAAGAACTCATCAGTTTCTTAAACAAGCAAATATAAAGAAATGACACTTGACCAAGGATAGTGATTTGCTAGCCATCTGTATCTAGAAATGTGCCCCAAGCCTGGTTAGGTTAGAGGGGTTATAATTAAAATGCCACATGCATACCCACATGAATCTGTCTTACCAAGATGTTACAATTCCTGTTAGACTCAATGGGAACCAGATCACATTTGAAGTGCAGAAGACATGTTCAGATGTTAGATGAGAGAAGCAATGCTCCTGTGGGGTGGCAGCTAGAGACTAAGACCATCTGGATGGAGCTATACTCCATCTTGGGTATCTTGGGTAAGTGAGTTTAGAAACTAGTCAGTTCTGTGCAAAGGGAGACTCTGAATAGCTCAGCTCACTGTAAAATAGATCTTGGACATTTGCATTGCATTGTGTTCATATAATATCTTGTAAAATGGGGTTGTTTTTCACCTCTAGAGATACTACATGCTAGTAATACTGATAATGTATTAAGACTGTTTCAAATATAGTGCTTTGTAGACTAGTGTCTTTTGAGGATAAATGTGTATTAAAAGACTGACTCCCTCTGATACCATGCAACAGAGGCTGCATAAATACTAAGAAGCAGATTTGCAAAAATCAGCTTGATGGTGAACAAAGAAGAAATATCTTAGCTGAATAACTAATTTACTGAAAATAATTCCCTTGGCTCTTATATAAAATTTGTTTTACACAAATAATAGAGCATATTATTTGTGTACAACATAAAAATGTTCTGTTCTGCCACTTCTTCAGGAGAGCATCAGAAAAATGTTTAGAAGTTATATAGCTTTTTTACAGAATATCAGACGTCACTGTAGTAACTGCAGTGTGATTTATTCAGTTCTGTTTACTATGGGGATAGGTGTATGTAGGAAGTATTTTGAGAGCTCACCTGTTTGCTTCCGACCCTTCTGGGTCCTTGCTCCTCTGTAATTAAGGGTTTGTTACTATTGAAGAAAGCCTGTATGGCTCTCTGAATACTGACTGTTGTGTTACTATGGATTCTTTTTTTTTTTTTTTCCATATAAATACTGGAAGAAAAGCTTTGCTTCCTCAAAGGCTAGTGGGATAGGTCTAGAGTTGGGCTTCAGCAGCATCACCTCCTGCTATTCAGTCAGCTGTTGATAGAGCTCCCAGGTAAAATGGCATATGATACATGATTGTCCTCAATGTGTCAAGGACTGATAGCATTGTTTTTACTGAAAGTTTTCAATTCAAATCACTGGAGTTCATCATGGGAAACGTGCGCTGACCCCATAAATACTGAATTCTATACAGAATTACTTGGATTGCTATAAAGAGTATGGGCATCTTAAACACTGGGAAAAAAACTATAATTCCACTGAAATCTGAATTCAGACAATGTGGAGCCAAATACAAATAGAACTTGTTTCTCTGTGCTAGTATTTGTACCTACTGTGTTGGGTGGATGTCTTCTAAGATCATCTTTTCATGAGTACACAAATATAATTATGCAGGCTCAGGTTATTCCACTATTTTGCCTATAGAGACCTACAGCTGCTTCTAAAAAGACACTAGACCCTATTTGGGACAGTAGACCCTTTTATCAACCCTTCTTCTGTCAAAAAACCTAAAAGATCCTAGAATGTTTAGTTTTCTCTCTTTAGGGTAAGAATGAAGAAATAAAAATATTTCAAAACCTAAAAGAGAAATTAGAGTTCTCAATACCAAAATTCAGAATACTGAGAAAATTCACTGCCTCCCTGCTTACAGTTGTTTCCAGTTATTTAACTTGTTTCAAGTTTCCTTTGAAATATATCTCAAGTCTGAGAAACATAATTTATTGGGCCACAGGTGGATTTTACTGACTTGAACCACTTGCATGTGTCAAACGTGCCTTAGTTCTTTGAAATCTGATATATCACAAGCAGGAAGATGAGCACTTAATGTAAATCCTTGAAAATCCATATGTATTCTTGACTAATGCATTCCTAGATTTATGACTCAAATATTGTACTATTGTGTTGTTAATTTTCTTAAGATCAGTATATATATGCATATTTAATAGCTACTTTTGTCATATTTTATGCCCATTAATTTACCAATGTTAAGAGCTACGCATGAAATATTGTATAATTTTGTAAGTTTGGGATGATAGTCTGCTCACAGCTTGTCACCTGCATTTAGAAGTCCACATGGGTGTATTGGTAAGTTTAGAATCATAGAATCATAGAATTGTCTGGGTTGGAAGGGACCTCAGAGATCATCAAGTCCAACCCTTGATCCACTACTGCTGGAAGTTAGTCCTTTAACTTCCATTTAATTCATGGGAGATGTAGGAACATATTAAGTTTCGCATTCATGAGTGTCTGAAACCGTATGAGATAAACTAATGCATTTTCCTGGCCTCTTGCTGCTGCTATAGAAGGATGCAGGTTGCTTGCAAGTCCCATTTCACACCCGCCAGCTCAGTGTGGATCCCCAAAGACATTTCAAAGGCACTAGATCTCTACTGACCACCAAGAGGAAATTCAATGTAGGCCCTCCCTGATGGCTGGTGGATGGAGAACTTGTGCTGTGAGGACTGGCTGAGGGACATGGGGCTGTTCAGCCTGGAGAAGAGGTGATTCTGGGGTCCCTGAACAACATCCTCCTGTGCCTACAGGAATCCAGATGATGGAGGCAGGCTTTACACTATGGGGCATAGATGAAAGACAACAGGCGTGAGTTGAAATAAAGAAACATTCATATTGCATGTAAGGAGAAATCTTTTCACCATGACCAGAATTAGACAGTGGAGGATGCTGCCCAGAGAGGCTCTTCATCCTGGCAGGTTTTCAACACCTTAGTGGATAAAGCCCTGAACTACCTTTTCAGACCTCCTGAGGTGCTTCCCAACCTGCACAGCCTTTGCCATTGTGGTCAGAGAGTTGAGAGCTATCCAGATCATCAAATAGTTGTCTGGGATTCATGTAACTTACCTAACATTTGCTACTTTACAACAGGTACAGTACTTATGAAAATATTTGTTTCTTTTGTCTGCATAACAAGCTGATGGTGACTCACCTAGATATCTAGCTGAAATGCTTGCTTTTTATTTGTATTATGCTAACTGAAATAAAGCCTACATGTAGTTTCTTGGTTGTAATTTTCTTTTGAAGAAAATACAGATTAAACTCATTGCCTTGTTTATTTACATAGCACATTGCACTTTTAATGATATAAATCAAAAAAGATGGAAATAAGATGAATTGAAATCTAGATCACGGAATAAATTGGCCATTAAAATATTTCAAGGTTCTTGTAGCTGACTTAAATGGATGCTGTGAATAAACTGTTTTGATAAGAAAGAAAGTAAAGAAAGTTGTGCAGGAAAGCAAAACAGAAATATCAAGAAAGCCAGTCAGTCATTTTCCTGGAATAACTCAGTTTGACAAGAGATTTAGAAAATTTGTTTTGATTTAAAAATATAAGTACCTAGAGAAACAGAAATGTAACTGTCTGGTTTGCCATAAAATAAAAAACAAACCAAATGAACTCATTAATTTTACTGTAATATCTGAGATTATTTGTTTAATTGCAGCATACAACTGATTAATTATTTAGTTGCCATGAAACAGACTCCTGTATGTAGAACTCAAGTCTGCAGCCTCATTTAAACTCATTAAAATGCTGTGGTGTAGACGCATTTGAATGAATCTCTGGAGACAGAGAGCAGAGACAAATGGAACCAAGGAGGTTTTCATCTCCATGGACTCCAGTTCAGCTCTGTGTCTGTTGTGTCCTCCAGAGCTCAACAGGAAAAGTCACTGATAGCTGTAGTAATTGCTTTAGAATTTCCCAGTTTGTGCCAATGCATGCATAACATGTAGAGGGTAGGATTCTTCTCCAGATGCAGACATAAAGCAGTAGGAGTCTAAATGGTATTTATACACGGGCTGAATTTCTGAGTTCTCACTGAAGTCTCCGGACAGCTACTCAATGGAGCCTAGAATTCAGGTCATGCTGAAGTAAACACTGGTATTGCTTACCCCCCCCCCTAAACAGGCATCTAGAGCAGCTTGGGGTACCCTAGATGCCTTGTCACATTCAAATTTCTTGTGTAATTTTTGGAAAAGGAGCAGATTTTATATATGGATCCAAGAATTTGCTGTCAATCCAAGTAAAATAGAATCACAGAAGGTGCTAGTCTGGCTAAATGACATACTTCCACCAACAAAAAAAGCTGAATTTAAAGAATTTAACTTACGTGGAGGAAGTTAATAATGAAATTAAGCTATAGGGGTCCTATCTCTTGAGGACCTGTAGAGCAGAGCAGCAGGGGGACAAGCCAGGTGCCACAACCCATCTCTGGCTGTGACTCTTGTCACTGCCCTATCTCTGCTCACCCAGCTGAGGTGCTATGGGACAGCATAGTCCAGACTGTAGTATCTTGACTGCTTGGCACCTGAAAGAAGCAGAGCAACTTCTTGCAGTGTTTGAAGTATTACAGTACCACATTTCCTGTCTGCTGAACTATTTGTGGGCAGCAGAATGAAACTCTATATCTCAATTGAAATGTTTAGATTGTTCATGTGTGTACTGTTCATGTGTAGACTTCCAGATCTGGGAGCTTTTCTTTAAAACTGTTGCACCCAGTGCTTCTATATGATGGTCGATAATGCTTGTTCAATAGTAGGACTGAGATTATTACTAGTACCAGTAATATAGTATAAACAATGACATATATATATATATAGTATAAGCAATGTTGGTAATATTTGGCAAACATCTTGAGCAGGACTTTGAAGAATTTTCTTAAAATTCTTTTGCCACCAGTGATGAAGTGAAAAAAGAATTTTTACATCACAGCTGAGAATGGAGATCAAATACTTGGAAATTGATGCCCTGTTCAATTTACTAATAGTCATTAATCTTCAGTGTAATTTGAAAGCCTGTCCCAATTCCTTGAGAAGACATTCCAAATTCTAGACAAATTAATGGTCTGGGTTGTGATTATGTGTGATTCTGTAGAACAATAAAATTATACAGAGTTCAAAATTTAAGAGCTCTTATTCCTGGAACAATTGAATTTTACTTCAGTACTTTGCATGTCTGTTTGATATACACACAGCACCTGCATATGAAAGGAATGTGTATGAGATGTGCCTGTATTTACATTATGAATATTGTGTCACTTATTCAAGGAATACAGTTAATAAAAAAATGAAATTGCTTTGCCAACATTTCTCCTACCCTCCCAGATTTAGCATGGCATGTATTCTATAGAGTTTAACAAGCTTTCCTATTAGATTTTGAAAAATGTGAATCTAGCTATTGACATACTTGAAGCATATTCAATTAGTCTTGATTTGGTATATTTGATTTAAAGGTTTTTGATTATTTGTTTCATGTTCTAACTTGACAACTTAGAAATGGAATGAAATTAACCTGTCAGGAAGGATTAATGAACTGATTTTGTTCACTAGTTGAGATGATTTACACGAATTCCACTGCAGCTAATGTTTTCACTGAAACAATGTTCAATTCTGAAAATGGATTAAAGGTCGATGATATCCTATACTTTCATTTGCTAATTAACAGTCATTTACCAGAGGACTGAAAAGAAATTATGTAAAGCAGTGAAATGCTCTGTAGTTTAATTAAAAACACATTGGTTTTTTTGTGTTAAAGGGTGAATATATTCATAGATAATTATACATTAAATACCAATGAGCATAATTGATGGACAAAATAATTAATTGAATGTTAGTCAAGCCTATTTTTTTTCCATTAAATATCCTGTAAACCTGCTTCTTACATGCAGTACAGAACTACTGATTGACAAGGTGTGTTTCACTGAGTCTTAGAGAGCTACTATTAATCAAAAAAGAAGATCAGCATGCAGAAAAGATACTTCTGTAGTCTATAAGTAAGGTATGCATGATTTCTTAACTGAATGTTCAGAAATTTTTGAATTCATCTCACTCTTGCTTTAGAAATCTAATAGATGGCATCAGTGTGAGGAACAGGTTTTGCTGTGCCTGAAAAATAAAATACCTTTTTTCCTTCCCAATTCAGGTTCCAGCTGAGGGGGGAGTAAAAGGAAGACATGGACCATGCAACACCTTTTGTTGTAAAACACATTTGTTCCGATTGCCAAAGCAGAAGAACTTTAAATTGTAAATGCAGTATTTTTTTCCTTCATAGAATATGTAAATGTGGGCTATAACAGAAAAGAAAATATTTGTAATGAATTTACTCTTCTGTAAAAAGACATTAAATTTTTTTGCATCATATGCTAAAGAGAAAAATTTCTGCTTATTTATAGGAAATATACATGCTTCTATATGTTAAAAATATGTTCCTGTTTATCCATCTAAAATCTAGTGATTGCATGAAATTTGTTCAGTCTGATTTTGACTGAAGTAACTGACTGGCTTGACCGAGATGTCTCAATGACTTGGAAGTGATTAATGTGAAGTATCTTATTTCTGTGTTAAAATCAGTTGACTTGAGAGAGATCTGCTTTTGGTGGGCAATCACAGTCAATCAGCTGGTTAGTCTGCTAATGACAGCATTACTGCCTGGATTCTATTAGTGACTTGGTCACTATTTGGTTGTGCTGGGGAATTGGGTGCAACTACAGTACAGAAAGGTGAGGAAAAGATGGTAGAACAGGTTGAAGAAATTGGAAGCAAAACTGGACTGGGACTGGTGATAGAAAACAAGAGCTGAACTGTGAGGTCTGTCTGAGAAGCCAACAGGGAAAGATTTTATCAAACAGAGGCTATTTACTACTGTTTCCTATTACAACTTTAGTATTACAGCTATGTTATTTTTAGCAGAAATTTTTATTTTTGCATTTAATATTGTTACACATCCATTGTTTGAATTGTGAAAATACAAGCAGATTTAATTGTCATATTTTCAAAGTAATGCAGAATTTTACCTAAGATAGCAACCAAATTTGCATTCAAATTAAGTGAAAGACTAGTTCTGGTTCTAGAGCACAAGAATTAATCTCTAGGTTTAAAAAGTACTAAGGAAGATACTTTTCAAATCCTTAGAAAAAATTTTGTAATGTTGCTTTGTGTAGATAATACTTTTTTGATTTCACTGTTGTAGGGTATTATATCCTCTCCCTTGTCCTTCTCTTCTATAATGTATTCTTTTAACTTTTTGCAAACAGGGGTACCTTAAACAGGGGTAGTGGAGAACTAGTGATTTCATCATTTGGGCTGTGGCTGTAAAATCCTAACAAGCTGCATGTCAAGGATTAGGTTAACTTTCTTTTAACCTGCATAAGAATGAGTTTCATTTTATGTGCAGCATGTTACATTTTGCAGTGATACTTTAAAAAAGACAGTTCATTAAATAGCTTCAGTGTATTGACAAATGGGTAGGATTAAAGACCATTAGAACAATGGCTCTTCAGTGTATTGTTCCCACCACAGTACATTTTAGTATTAACAAGACAACTCTAGTTCTCTAATGAGGGTAATTTTTAAGTGTAGTGATTTCTCCAGGACACTACATCTTGTGAATGTGTCTTCACTGGCAAGATCTTGCAAGGTTTAAAGTATAAGCTATCCTGGTTATTTAATCAAAGCACAAAGTAGCAGATTGATAATATTAGGAAAGAAAACACACCTAGCATATTTCTGCACACTTCCTTATGAAGAAGATTTTGCCTTTAGCCAAGACAGCTTCTGTGAGTTTCCTTTAATAAAGTGTACGTAGAAGAGGCAGCAACTTGGTAAGTTTTCAGGAGCAATTTGTACTTATAGGCACTTTATTACTTAATGTTTTATCTTGAGCTACCACAATTCGCTCAGAATTGCTGGACAAGGGCAAAAATAAGCTCCTTAGAGCCCATCTACTTTTCAACACAATGATTTCGATTTCTATTGAATTAATAGAAATCTCTTCTAATCCTGGCATGTTATGCCTCTGTGTAATCCTTTATCCTACAAATGGTCCAAGATCCCCCGGGTGTCTCTAGTTACTTGTGTTGTCATATGGCATCACATCCTGGATCAGGAAAACCAGGAAGATTTGGACTGGAGCCCCTTGCTTTCCAGTCTCCCTTCTCAGAGAGGAGCCTGGGAGTGGCTGGATCCAGTCCTCCTCCTGGGCCTGGGTTCCCCAGAGAGAGTAACCAAACTAGGATGGCCTGAGGGAAAACTCAGCCTTCTGATAGCCCTTGATTGGATTAAGGTGAAGCAACTGCTCAAGGTCTGTATTTAAACATAAGGTTTAACAGAACTATGGAAGGAATAAAAGCTTATATTTTGATTGTTATATATGCTCAGGCTGCACAATTATAAAGGTTGATTATTTAGACCACAAGTCACAATACCTGGATGTTCAAACTGCATAACCTGGGAAAAAATTTGGTTACTTAATTATTTTAGGAAAGAGAAAGAGAAAATGAGAGAGTAGGAGAACAATAGTTAAGAGAGATAGTTAACAGAAAATCACTGGACCTGGATCCAGCATTGGCCCAGCCAATGGAGGAGGGTTGGTGTCAACGAAACTCCTGAAAACTACCACCACAGCTCCTCCTTTTATAGGCCTGTTTCATGTAGTAGGTGTAGTTTATACATATGAGACTGAATGACTGGAGCAGATGTTCACCCATTTCGTTCCTCAGTCCTTACCTCTATCATTCCTCAATCCTTATTTCTATCACTGTCTTCATATGCAGGCCATTTCCATAGGCACCAGGCAGTCGCTTTGGAATGCTAATAAGAATCTTCTTGGGGGGATGGGGGATGGGAGGGTCTCAATGGTGGTTTCACACCACTTCCCAGAATATGCATCCTGAGATCTGGTCCCTCATATATGTCCAAGTGTCCTCCCCTTTTCTTATGTCCCTTTAAGTGGGGACATATTTCTGAAGCAGCAGCTCCCTTCAGTTCCCTCTTGTCCTGTACCACCTTTGCTACCATCCTTACTATTACTGTTTCCCATTGTTTGTTCCCATTCATGTTTGTTCTCCCTGAAGCAAGGCTTGGGCAGTACCTTCTTCTGTTTGGCATCTTCCCTTCTAATGGTAATGGTCCTTTTTTTTTTTTTTTTCTCTCTCTCTTTTTTCCCACGCTCAACAGAATATTTATACACCTTAAAATGTTTATTGAATGGACTAGTCATGACAGAAAGGGTTGAATAACTTGTATATAATAGCAAAATTCAAGTAAAAAAGTGTGAATGACTGATTTAGTGCTTATTTTAGTATAATAAGATGTTTTTGAGGTACATCTAATGTCTATTTATAGAAAATGAATTGTTTCAATGCGATTTTACTCTGGGACTAATTAGATGTGTAAGTTAAATATGTCCAAAAGTCTTTTTCAGAATCCAGACATTGCTTTGTGCTTTTTAAAATTTAAAGAATTTCTCCCTTTTCCTATCCAAAATTCATTTAACATGAGGATTACAAAAATGAGCAATACCAAGGGCTATTATCCCACTTGACTTTCAGTGTAATTTGTAAAATATTAACCAGAAGACAATCTTGATAAACTTTTTGCAAAGGGAAATAATAAAAATATTTACTGTTTCTTAATTTTCCTTCTTTGGGATCTCTAAAAAGACAATGCAACAGCATAGGTAGATTGATGGACGGACAGACAGACTCATTCATTGAAACTGCAAAGGTTCTTAGGGCCAGGAAAACAATTTGTGAAGGCACAGAGGAAAACATTTTACACAAAGAAAATAAAGAAAATGTTCCCCAGTGGTTCTGAAACAGGATTGCTAAAATATTTTTGTTACTGGACATGGACTGATGAAGTCAACATAGGAAACAGTGTTGCAGCCTTCCACCCCAATGACACAATATTTCAGGGTTTATTTTTCCACAAAAAAGTGTAATGTTTTTATCACTTCAAAATTATTATACTGCAAGTTGGCTAATGTGAGCTGGGGAACAGAACAGGGAAAGAAATAGTTGGAAACTGATAAACTGGATGAAAAGAAGTCTACTTCTGCTTTAGAGAAAAAAATACAAAAAAGAAAATAGTAGAAAACTGCTAAGCTGAAAAAATAGAAAGTAAAAGGGAAATGTGTGGAAAAATGGAGACAATGGAAAATCTGTTAAAGAGAAAATTTGGAACAGACAAGCATGAAAGCTTTAACTGTTTCCAACTTACTGTGGAACCAGTCTGCTAGAGATTAGGATTTAGTACTCTGCAGTCTCCCTTTGGGTTTTACAGAGTCTGCTTGGACAAGCTCAGAACGCTTTATGAGTCCAGGCTTCCTCTACCGTCATATTCACTGGAATAATTAGTAAGTGGCATCTCATGATTCCAAAGCTGTAACAAGTAACTTCTTTATTCAGTATCCATTTCTGTGGATGTGCTAAAAATTGTGTAAGGGAGTTTCAATTTTTTCCTAGATGTGAGAAATAATAATTTGGCTAGAAAGTATTTCAATGTTTATCATCTCTCTTTTTGCTTGCCAAATCGGTGTTAAAGAAAACTTCTTAAAAACTAAAAAAATGTGAAACTGTTCCTATTTTACAAAGACAACACCAACGTGAATATTCTCTTGAGTATGCCCTCCTTTATAAAGAATGCTTTATTAGCTTGTATTTTCACTTAGTTCAAACTCTAATACAATCTTAATTGTGATTTTTCTGAGCGTGAGATGAGAAGATGTTTGATGCTGCACATCTATTATAAGGCAGGTGTTACATTGCTGTGGAGCATGATAGCATGGTACATATTTCTAATGAAAATGTTTGGTTAACAAGAAGGTCAAAGAAGCAATTAGGGGAGGGATACAGTTCTATTGTGTGCTACATACTATTTGAATTTGACTACAATACAAACTGACACCAGGGTGATTTCAGCTACTGGAATCACAGAGGTGATCTGGGGCACTCTATCAAGCTTAGTCTGACCCTGACAGCTTTTGACCAACTATTTGTTGTCATATCTTTCTGACTGAACAAGATGACAAACATACACAAGACCTCACTCTCAAATGCTGCCTTCTGTGAAGTAAGACGGATTTTGACCTTTAATTGGTAGAGGTCCCTGGGTCTTGTGACTCCACATCTGCTATCTTTATTGTCTTGTATTGGACAGAAATTCTGTTAACTACTGTAGCATTGTGTGTTCCCAGAACAGGAAAAATATAGCTGCAGTTAAATGGCATCAAAAGATGTTATTCCACCAGACAGTCCTTTTTTTAAAAAAAGAGATTGCTCTGACATTACAGAAAAGAAAGGTTTTGTTATTACTAATAACCCTCTAATGCTTCATATTATTCTGTGCTGATACAGAACCTAACCTTACAAAACAAAATAAAGGATTTGGGCTGAGAATGAAAAAAACTGAATAAGTGAATAGGAACTTTTTTCAAGAATAAAACATTTGAATAAATATATATTTACACATTTTTATAAAATAGAAGTCTATGAGAAGTTTCAAAAGTTATCCTTTCAGAAGATGAAGAAGAAATTATTGGGTTTTTTTATTAGCCATTTTTTTTCTGTATAGGATTAGAATTTTTCAGTTGACCTTTAGGATACAGATTGCACAGACAAAATCCTTTGCCACAGATGTTTTCATTTACCATCAAATATAAGTTGGCTAAGCCTTGAAATATAATTTCTTGCTTGTTTTCCCTCTGTGTTTTATCACGTTTCCATGTACCTGAGTATGTACAGTTGTTATTCTACCTTTCTGAATGCCAACAGTCTGCAAAGTAAAAGCTTCCTTAGAGGAATTAGGGAGTATAGAGGAATTAAGAAGTATAAAAGAGCTCCTTATTGGAGAGCTGACTGGTGGAAAGAGTGTTGAAAAATCAGTAACACAACAATAGAGGATAGTTTATAAATTAGCGGAGTATCAATAACTCAGTCCAATGGGGCTCCTCATCCCACCTACTGAACTGCTTTTGTGAAACCTTTAATGGCTTCATGGCTCATGAATGCCTTGTGATCTCACTTCCTTTTGTCTTAGCCCTTCCACACCCAACAGCTCCAGGAAGGCATGAAGCGGGTGATTTCATGGCTCCCTGCTTAAAGGGACTTGGTACTTGGTACCACTCAGCTGCTGTTCAGTGCCAGAATTTCTGGCTTCCTGCTCATACCAGATGCATCTTCTGCCTGGCAGAGCCTGCATCTGTAAGTATTACTTGACTCTTTCCTCTGCTTACTCTTCCCTGATTTTGCTGTTCAGCTGTCAGCTGTTGTAGCTTTCAGATACTTGCTGCCTGCCCCCATTTCCAATGGCAATTTCTCAAGAATCAGCCTGTAGCTAGAAGCTCATTTTACACTCAGTCCCTCCCATGTGTTAGTGTTCTGAAAACCTCCATCTCTGGCTTACTGTTTTTTTCCTGGTTCAGAAAGCATACCCTGTCATGGTGGTTTTCTCCTACCTATGCCATTTAGAGGATGACAGGACTACAAGTATATTAATATGTGTATTATAATATATGTGAAAGTATCACCACCCTCACACTAAAGAAGTTCTTCCTAATTTGTAACATAAAACTACCCTCTTCCAGGTTGAAAACCTTACCCCTTGTTCTATCCCCGCATGTCCCTGTGAAAAACCCCTCCCCAGCTTTCCTGAAGACCCTTTCAAGTACTGGAAGGCTGCCATAAGGTCTGCCCAGAACCTTCTGTTCTCCACGATGAACAACCACAACTTTCTGAGCCTGTCCTCATTAGAGAGGTGTTCTGATAATCTTCATGGCCCCCCTCTGGACTTGTTCCAACTGCTCTATGACCTCTGTGTTGGGAAGCTCCAGAACTGGACACAATACTGAAGGTGGGGGCCTCATGGGAGGGGGAGAATCACCTCCCTTGATCTGCTGTCCACACTTTTGATGCAACCCAGGTTACCTTGCCTTTAGATATTAGTGCCAGAAGCAAGATATAAGATTCTTTGACAGTAAAACTCTTGAACTACCAGCTTAAGAGGTATCGCAAAAACTAGTCTCACCTAGGTGACACAAAGAGATCTGCAGAAAGATGCTAGAAATATAGAAGAAAATGATAATGTGAGATTAAAATCATGCAAGGAGAAAGCAGCTTAAAAATAAATATTTAGAAGAAACTAGAAACCCAAAAAGCAAAAAACAAGGCACTTGTTTCTAGTATAAGGACTTGAAACTAGATTTGTGTCAACAAAAATATCACAATTCAGTCTCCTCTTCCAAGAGACAGTTGTAGTAGCAGTCTTGATGAAGTATATACTGATGAATGCTTTGTAAATAGTAATAGTTTACAATTGTTGCAAATACTTGGATTTTGTGTCATACTTAGTTCACAAATGATGTGAAAAGAATCTTCTACTCTAGCAGTTTGACTTCTTGTCCCAATTAAAGATGCATGAAAATAATTAAATTCCTCAAACTTAGTACATCTTAGAAATGTTAATTTAGGTGATTTAAAAAAATTATTTTAATTTTTTTTTTTAAAACATAAGTCCAAGCAATTAGACCATTCTCTCTTCTGAGCATTTTACCTGCTTTTGGTTGAACACTAAGGATTTTTTTCCTTAAATATTCAGGGCTTTATTCAGTTGTCTAAAGATAGGTTTCTACTTAAGATACCCTGGCTTAGTTCTTAGTTAGCCATGTAGGGTTGGTCATTGCCATTAAGACCTATGGGATAAGATACCTGTGCCTGTCTGAAGAAGCTGCTACATTATCTCACATAGGGCAGTGTGTCTGTGCCAGGCAATTAAGTTGTTTGCTCAGAGATGCTGAATATGGAAACAATTGCATGAGCAAGGCTTCTTAAAGCAAAAGAAAGAATTCTGATTTTACTTTCCATTAAAATGCACTAACACAAAAGAGCTCCAGGTGTAAGGATTCTCTGTGAAGGTGTGGGGGTGTGTATGGAAGCATGCAGGTCATGTGGTAGAGCAACCACAAAAGATGGGTCCAAGTTGGACTTTTGTCAGGGCACTTTGTCAGAGTCAGTTCTCAAACTGTCCAGGCAAAATGGACTACTGAGAGTGGACTTCATGACTTATTGATAATCTCTTTCCCATCCGATCTCCTTCTCAAAGCAAACATATTTCTGTACAGATGTACCACCTGCCCACTGATCTTGCAAATCTACAGTCTACAGTGATTGTGTAAGTGAGGTCCCTCATGATGGAGTGGGAATAACATGGCCTCTGTAGCAGGAACAAAGCTGAACAGGTCCCATGTTTTGGTAAAATGACAGATATGAGATCAACACATCTATTTGTTTAATAAAGCATTGGCCTGAATATTTGCACTGTGAACTGTGCCACATTACAAAAGCTGTGTTTCTGAGATGTTCGTGTTTGCATAAGCTACAAAACAATGATAAATTACACTTTTAGAACATGTCAACTCCTCACCTTTAGTTGTGCTCAAATTAATGATAAAGCACATCACTATCCATGGTTTTATATTTTATTTTGGGTCACTGCTGACTTTCCTACTATCTTAATGTTAGGTATGAATTTTAGCAATTGCTACAATTTAGCTCACACAACAAGCCTCCTAAGACAAATTTGCCATCTGCTGTTTAACATTTTAGGTGCATATCTGTGTTTTGCTGATTTTTTATTATACATCTAATTATAGGAAGTTCACCTATATGTGAGGAATAACAATTATTTCTTAAGATATGAAACTAAAGAAACTTCTTTTCTGTCCTTTGGTAACTTTCACAGAAAAATAAGATCCCTACCCACCCCCTTCATCTCTTGCGTTTACCTTTCTTTTGGATGTAATTTTCTGGTCCTGCTATACTATATGACAGGCTCTACATACTCTGCTCTTTAGACTGATTCTGCCTCCAATAAAAACATGGAAAAGAAATAATTCTTCCTTGATGGTTCTCAAGAGCAGATGGTTTTATGTCTTCCAAAATGTGTTTTAAAATAAATGTATTTTACTGAGACACCGTTCTTAACTCTTAATTTCCCTTTATATTCTTAACATTGGTGTTCTTTTTCATTTAGCCCATGAAAAAAAAATAACAATAAGACAGGTTGCCCTTTGGCTTATGACTTGCCCTTTCTGCTTATTCCTTTTTATCTCACATTTTACTTACATTCAGCAAAAATCTGCTTATCAGCCCGGAACGGTTGTGATTTGAGATCAGCACTCAGAATAGTAGTGCTGAAGCAAATGATAATGCATGTTTTCAAACCATCTTTAATGCCTCTTCTCTCTGCTGCAAGAAGTAAAATGTGGCTGCTTGTTATTCCCCACCAACAAGCATTTTATGTTAGAGCAAGAAGTGAGCAGAAATGTTGCAGTGCTGCTTGCAGTCGATATATGTAAAATCAAATGCCAGCCAGTCAGGTTTAGACATTGAAACAGACACCCCTTTTGGCTGAGACTGATACTCAGAGATTATGTAGTTTCATATTTATCTTGGTTTTCTTTTGCTTCATGCTCCCAGACCAGCTTTTGCTCTTGCACTTGCTCAGATATTTCCAAAGCAAGAAAGCACTATATTTTTCTCCAAGTAGAGTGACATTACTTCCCACGATATGATTTCAAAGGGAAGTTTACAATGGTTGAAACATTTCAATTTCCTCGGTGCTTGTTCTCAGCTTTCAGTGTAAGATTTCAGGAGCTGCCTAGAGGCATCTCTGTCCTTGGGGCAGGAGCAGGGCTATGGGGTGCTGGCCTTTGGCTCTCCCTAGCACTGCTCCCCTGGGGCATCAGAAGGACACAAAGTGTTCTTTGAATGCTATGCACAATCACACATATACCTATGATTTATTCAGGATTCAGAGCCTCTAAGGCAGAACTGATGTGGCTAATAAAGAGAAAAACAGCAAAAGCAGATGCTTTACTCACGCTTTAATACTGCTCTCAATCTCTGGCTAATCAAAATTCCTCAGTAAACAAGACCAATTTGGTGCATGCATCTGTTCCATATCCAGCCTATATTGTCAGTGGTGTCTTGCTGAATTCTTTGATCCTTCATCACCTGCAAGATCAAATCCTTGACTGTAGCCAGATGGTGGCATTGTAGCATTGCAGCAGTTTTCTTAAGTTGCTATAACTTTGCTTGGGGTATTCCAGAAAGCTACTAAAAGCAGAGAATACATTTCAAAGAGGGACCAGCTGGAGAATTTTGCATACTGAAAAGGATGCTGGTGATGGAATATGATGAACAAGCAGAGGATTATTCTAATCACCAGCAATCAAAAATAAAATTTTATATTTAAAGAATAATCAATTTATAGGAAAATCCAAGCAGGCAGTGATAACCCTCTACTTACAATGCATGCACAATCATACTTAACTTGTTAATGGATTTAATGTAAAGACATCAAACTAGAGAAATAGAATTTTATTATATCTATCTTTTACCTTTTTTTTTTTTTTTTTTTTTTTTTTTTTTTGAAACATAATTCTAAACCTGTCTCTATCATGTTATTTCACTGTCATTTCCTGTTAGTTATAAACCTCTTTCATTGTTTTCAGTTCTGAAGAAAAGCAGGTAATAGTGTAATGCTTTCAACACTGAAAGGACTAATTAGTTAGCATCTGTAAAACATGTTGAAAAATACTGTGTCCTAACAACATTTTAGAATGTTGTTCACACATTAAGGTTACAAAGCAATGACTGTTAATCCCTTCTCCAAACCAACTATGTTTTCTTGGTCCTCAGTACTTGCATGTGGTGAGAATTACTCTTGCATCAGCTGCATGTACATTTATACCTGGAGGCCAATGCTCAGCCTCTGCTCTGCCCAGTTCAGACCCATGACACTAATTTATTCTCAGAATAATATTCTTAGCACCAGCCTTTCTTTTCTGCTTTCACCCTAATGAGACCTGAAAACATACTACCAATCTCAAAACCCAGTGTGGAGAGAGAAAGCTGTTTTTTCAGGTTTGAGTGTGTATGAGTCTAAGCCCAGCAAAGCAACACAGCAAACTGTGGGCTAGGCACTGGTATAATATCTTTCTCAGAATTTTCTCTGAATGTTTTCTAATAATTTCTAATTAATTTCTAATAATTAAACCTTAGCCAGATGGTATGAAGACGTCACAACTGCCAGCTCCCAGTGGTTTTGTGAATGGTGGGATTTTGCACAGGAGCTTGATAAGAGACTTTACCTCCCCAACTCAGCTAGAGTCCTACTTGTGCTCTGATATAATCAAGGGTGCTCAAAATCAAGTAGTACCTTGAAGGGAAAGAAGGAAAAACTTTGAGGGAAATACTAGAAAGAGCCCATCAGTTTTCAAAACCTCAGCTCACTAACTGACACTTCTCTTTACAAAGTGTCCAGATGCTTGTGAGAAGATGGAGAAACCTCTGTTGTCAGCATCTGAAAGCTGGGGAGAGACCACTGTGGAGGAGTGGGACTGAACCAGTCAAGGGGAATAAATGAGATGGAGGTTGAAGGGACTAGGCTGACTTTGAGCTTGTGAAGTCCTAGACCTGCTGTGGCACCAAGAACTCAGATCTGCTGTCTCAGTAAGTCTGTGAGAGAGGACAATAAAAATTTTACTTGCTTGCATAGCTACCCACAGAGTGCACAGGGACAGAAGGAAAAATGAGGAAATGCAAAATTTTAGGAAGTGAGATGAACTTGTAATGGAAGCTACTGATTCTGGAAAGGACTGTCTCCTCCTCATCACCTGCTTTACTTGTGCTTATTTTCATAGAAGTTTAATGTAGTTATTAGGGGTACTGTTTTTGTAGCTAGCCTGAATTTACTTACAATTGAATAGTTGCCCTCAAGTAAAATTAGTTGGAGTGAAAACAGTATAAAATACCACCCATCTTCATGTGGAGCTACAGCCATTGCTGTACAAAGACAGATCTACAGGGTAAATGCCACAGCTTTTTTTTTTTTCCCGATGCCATATGCTGATATGCTGATACAGGTTATTTCCCAGAGCCCTGTGGCTCTGACTTGTGCAGTCAACCTGAATTTTCGTGGGTTTCACTAAAAACCAGCCAGGCAGAACTGACCTCTTAAAGGTCTGGCATGTTATATTGAGTTTTAGCCTTTACCCTTTGTGGAGCATGAGCTTGTGTTCAACACGTTACCTCACCAAGCCAAGGCATTTACTGCATGGTAGAAACTTGATGCAGTGTCTATTATAACCTAAGATAACTGTGAAGACTGTCCAGACAAATGGTAATTTTGGTCAGGATCACACTGTAAGGAATTGTGACTGACATGGCTACAAAACCTGGTACATGTGTCCCTAGCTTCTTGCTTTAACTGGCATGAAATCACATTGCCTCATAAATTATCCTAAAATAAATGAGGGGTGAAAAAAAAAAATAAAAGAGTTAACATATGGCTTGAGTTTTTGCCTTGATTTCAACAGCAGCCCGTTGAGCCTATATTTTATCTGGAGCTGAAAGCTCACCACTCATTCAGTTTTTAGTCTCTTGTATTGTCAGGGCAGGACGGTGTTATGTGACATGAAGGCATAGCTGGGGACCCAGGTGTTGCTTCTGACTAAAAGCCTCTCTGCTGGAACTTCCTGACTCATTTCCCTGATTACGAAGACAGCAGGTGTCAAACACATCAGAAAAAGAACAAAGGACATTATCTATCCATACTTAATTAAAGGCAGAAATGCAGAAATGCACTCAAGCCTGGCTGGCTGAACCAAAAGGCCATGAGGGTGATAGTGTTTATATTTATTTTAACTGTGGAAGGAGAAATTTAAGCTGATTGCTGAGAACAATGTAATTAAAATATAGAATTATTTTCCGTTTTTTTGTTTGCTCCTGTTTTGATTTTTTTAGGAAAAAATTATATTTGTATTTCCTTACACTTTATTTTTATAAGTGCTTTTTTGTGAATACAGCATGACATACATTTAAAATATACAAGGTAGCCTGATAAATATGCAGTCATGTCATCTGAGCTTTAGTTTAAATGTCATCGAAGGAACAGGGTTTCAACTCCATCATCTTCAGTGGTAACATTATTGGATTTTTTTTTAGCCTTTTAAATTTTCTATTACATGAATCCTATCTATTAATCAAGGAAAAATGTGGCTTACGTATCTTATGGTTCCCCTTGCTACTATATGTTCTGCATGAATTCAGTCACCCTTTCAGTTCTGTAAAGATTTTGACTATAAAGGATCAAGAAAAGAGATGGAATCTCTGTTTACAAAAGGTGGTTGGATACATGCCAATGAAAATGACTGTCATGTGTTAGTAGCTTAACCATATAATAGCTGTGGTGGAATATCAGTAATTTTCATATCTAACTTGTAAAATTTACACAAATTATCTTCAAACAAAACCAGAACTATGCTTGCCCTAAAACCAGTTTGGGACATAAATAGTTGTAGTGTAGTCATATTTTTTCTTGTATCACTGCCATTAAAAGAATTAAGATCAGACAGCATATTATATGTCATTTTTCAATAAATAATTCAGAACCCTTATATTATAGTGTTTATATAATATTAAGTCAAATATAAAGGATCTGCAAACACCAGGGGCTTAGTGGGGGAGCAAGACGAGATACTGGCGCGATAAAGCTAGTTAAATACCAAGAACTGACTACTCAAACATGTAACATAAACTGGGGTTTAAAGACACTTTGAAATGATAATTACTTTATAAATAAAACTGATTAGTTTTTAGAAACATTACTTCACAAGGTTTACAATCATCCCATAAAGGCTCTGCTTCCTGTGCTTCACTTACATGATTCTTTTATCTGTAAAACCTTCTCTATATATTTAGTTTCTTCATGATTTTTACCATGTAAGAGTAAAAAGTCACAGTCTAACATCGTGGTTCAAATTTCAGTGATCATTCTGGATGGAATCTTGATTGACTTTGATCAAATTACAATGTTCTGATGTTAATTAAGGAAATATTTCAAGTGTATGCCTGACTATGTGCTTTTATCAGATCCTAGTAATATATATATATATGTATATATATGGGATTCAAAAACTTGCTGAGCTCGTTTTCCAAAATTAAACCGTAATTCACAGTTAGTTCAAGTGATATTTTATGTCATCTGCTATGAAACCTTTGCAGTTTGATTCTGCTACCATTGGCTAATATGCAAAGCCTGAAGCTTTCAGAGAGTTGGTATAGATTTCATTTGACTTGTCTTCTAAGTTTAGTAAGCAGTTGTGCTTATCATGCATCGGAAATATTTTTGGTTGTACCTCACCATCACTTATGGGAATAACTAGGATGAAAAAAAGAGACCTTTTTTTTTTTTTTTTTGGTAGATGAGAACAACATTAACAGAACTATTTTCTTGTTTTCAGCAAATTTAAACAGTTATTTCTTGATTGTGAATGTTTAAAAAACCCACCCCTCTGGATTTCTAGAATGCATGCCTGAAGTAGAAAAATTTAATGAAGACTACAGAGTACTGTTCTTGTGTAGATGAATGCCTCTAGTAGTAAATTTTATGGATTTGTATCTTTTGGTTTTTAATACTGTCATTAGTTTGGGTCCTTGATCCAGGGCTTAAGATATGTAAGTGGTGAAGCACACTTCTTTTTTGAGTTTGAATGCAAGGTGGGCAAGTAAATAATAAGCTGCCCTCATATTTGAATGATACTTTTATCTATATTATATTGATCAAATAAAATGTAATAACCTATGTGTCAAAATAGCAGCACAGATTACCTAGAGAAAGTGATGCTATTCCTCAGAGCATGGATGAGAAAAGCAAAGCAAAGCAAAGCAAAATGTTATACCTCTATTCAGAATAGAAAAGCTGTGTCAAGCTGCAGTGGAGAAAATGGTTGAGTTGCCCCTCACTTGGAACACATTTCATTCCTCTGATACTTTGGATGAAGGAAGAATGTGACCACAGTTATTAAAAAGAAAATCCAAACCCCAACAGATTTCTTACATACTGTTCTAGGTGAACAGTGAGGCAGTAAACAACATGCGTTAAGCTATATCAAGATAAAGGTTGTGACTAAATTTTCCCACTAGGGTCCCTGTGGCTGGGCAGCTGAGAACATATTTAAGTTAATCTCTCAGGCCACAGTTCAGGGAAGCTCTTCATTACATGCTGAATCAGTTCCTATTCAGGAAGACTGTGCACAAGAAGAAATTTAAGCATGCAGTTGACTCCTACTGATCTGAATGGGATTTAAGAACAGACCTAATATTAAACACCTGTTTAAATATTCTCTCCAAGAGGGACATTGTCCCTGATGAGGACTCAAGTTCAAAACTATTAGTTTTGTGTGTTCCTTTAATTCGTTTAAAGTCAAGATACAAATAAGGAATTTTCCTTGTGTGGAAGTGTTTTATGATCGTATTATACCACAGCCTGCTCTAATAAATAACAGTTTAACTGTTATTTTCCATCCAGCAGTTAAAACACTTGGTTGTGTGAAGCTGAGCAGGACCCTGGAAAATAGTTGTGGAAGCGTGGCTGCCAGCCACATGATTGATGCTTTCCAGTGCATGGCTGTTCTCAGACCTATATTTCTGTAAGAAAAATGTCTATATTATAAAACTTCATGAGGGTGTTTCACCTCAGTCACCTTTAGTTGTTGAAAGCTGTATGAAAAGGCTTAATGGGTCACCCTACACTCCTTCTGTAACAAATGGAGAGGTATGGCTATCCTTGGAGGATGATTCGTCTGATTCATCTTAGATAAGCATTTTAGATGTAATAAATTGCCCCTGGGATGTGGGGGCATTTAACTATTTTTCTCTGGAAACTGCAGAGGAATGTAGGGTGATGTGATTAGATACCCATTCCTCATATAGCTAAGTAGGGTCATACGACTTCCAGTTCATGTGTGTATATGCATATTCACACAATATTATGCATTTGACATGGTAAAGTAAGAGATTTCTTTTTTATTAAACATACATGTAAACATCTGCCTGGCTTTAATTTGCTTGATGTTTTCATAATATTTTAAATTCTAAATGCTGGAAATTTCTATAAAATAACTGAATTCATTAGAGATGCATTTTCTTCTGGTCAGTTATAACTTGACTGATAAAATGCCAAGGTTTTTGGTTTTCCCTGAAATGTTTAAATGTTTTGAAAGATAAGGTGGTTGGTTTTGTTTCTTTTTTCCAATTGACCAATCTCATATATTGACCAAAGGGATGGTCTTAGAAAACTGTGCCCAGGTCTATGCTGGATCCTCCTGTTTTACCACGTCCTCACTGAAACTGTTGGTGCAGCAGAGTACACACGCCTACATTCCTAAATATTCTTGGGAGAAGGGAATGGTGAGAGTATTTCACTAAGGTAAACAGGTAGGCACGCACCTCTTAGAATCATAGAATCATAGAATTAGCCGGGTTGGAAGGGACCTCAGAGATCATCTAGTCCAACCCTTGACCCACCGGAGCAGTTGCTAGACCATGGCACTGAGTGCCACATCCAGTCTTTTCTCTTGCCCTGTTCTGATATTCAAAATCAGAGGACGGAGTACTACTTGAACATTCTCTGATCCATTATAATGATCTGACTGTTCCTTGTAGAAGTCTTGAAGTCTAAAGGTGATAAATATATTTACTTTTCCTAAAGGAATCAATTAATCACAGAAGTCAGAGATCAGTGAATCTGTTTTCCTCACTTACAAGCATGGAATATATTCATTCATAACCAGTTCCATGATAACTGTTAGCCAGAAGTTCAGGAAACTGAAGAACACTCTCACATTGCTCTTTTAATGTTGACAGTCTTTCAATTAAACATTGTAATTGTCTTAGGGAAATTAACCGTAATACAAGAAAATTATGGGAAATATAGAGCTTCCTCAAGTTATCTAACCAAAGAACATCATACACACTAGCTTTTAAAACACACAATTTCAGTGTTGCCTTTCTAATATATATATTTAATCTGTTTTTTCTGCAATGAGTTTGGATACATTCCTCAAAAACAGTGTGCTCCTTCGTATCTTTGTAATCTTGCCTATGTAAGTATTAAATGAAACCAGATTCCCTTTGATTTTAAGAACACTGGTTTATGTGAGCAATGCAGCAATGCATAATGATGTGTTACTTTTTTTGGTGGTGGATTGCCACCTGGCCCTTTCTGGCAGAGTATTGCATTCTCCACTCATAGCAGTTAAATTGTATTTTCCATTTTAAATAGCTTGCATTCTACAGGAATATGTAATAATTATGGGGGCACAATACAGATGTATAGAAGGCCAAGTTTTTGGATAAACAATCTGTAGTTATTGTCATGAAAAAGCAGTAAAATATTATTGAAAGAGAAAAAAGAAATAAACGTGCATTTGTGAACAGTACATGGAAAAGAAGCATAACAGGGATAAGCAATGGGAGAGATTAAATTCCTCAATGCATGCAGGCATAATCCTGGAAAGTCCTGGTAAAGTGTAGCTGATCAGTCTTATGGCTGACAATTAGATGTGTCAGAAATAATCTCTTTAATGTCACTGCTGAATTTGGCTGAAATAAGATAGTGTTTGTTTGCCATCAGAACACTGGGCTGGTGGTTTCTGCGATTTTCTTCCCATATGAACTTCCTCCATCAGGAAGATCTTGCCTTCACAAAAATCAGTGATTTGGTTGGAGGATGAGGTTCTCATTTTTTGTGTGAAGTCTAAAATTTTGTGTATCAAACACACATCTGAAAGTTATTGCTGACAAACTAGTTAGTGTTCTGCAGACTCCATATGTACTTCAGACCACAGTATAGGTAATTTTTAAGCTGTATTTTTTGTGTGGGATTAAGCCCATTTTTTTCACATATTGGTAAATTGGCAAGACAACATAAATTTTGCAAATCACTTCTATTGATGTTGCCTGAACTCCAATACCAACTTTTTCAGACAGCAGGTCCTGACTTCCTTGGCCACTGGCAGGTGCAACAGCTGAAAACAAGGTATAGCTGCTCTCCCTGGGAAGAGGAACTAATAGGTTTTCCCACAGATAATTATATAAGAATTTTTAAAATTATTTAAAAAATCTTTACATACCAAGCCCTGGTATTTCTTGCAGCAAGGCAATTTTGTAACCCTAAAGGTTTTTGCTGTTCAAAGAAATATTCCTGGGAAATAGACAAGCTATGATATGGTATAAGATAAGAGGATAATAGAAGACTTAGGAGAGACCTTATCACTCTCCACAGCTACCCGAAAGGAGGTTGTGGTGAGGTGGATTTTGGCATCTTCTCCCTATTGACTAGCAATTAAACAAAAGGAAACTAGTTCAAGTTGTGCCAGGGGAGGTTCAGATTGGATATTAGGATAAATTTCTTGTCCAGAACAATGGTGAAGAACTGTAACAGTTTGTCCAGGTAGGCAGTGGAGTTGCCGACCTTGGGGGTGTTCAAAAAATGGGTAGACATGGTGCTCTGGGAGGTGGTTTAGTGGCTACAGTGGTGTAGGGCTGGTGGTTGGACTCGATCTTGGAGATCTTTTACAACCTTGATGATTCTGTGATTCTAATATTCTACGATATGTTTTTCACAGATGTCTCTGTCTGACTTTCCCTGACCCTGTTGTACTGGCATCTTACCACCCAAAGCTGAGAGCTGGGAGGGGATGAATGGTTCCCATCTATGTCTGGAAAATTCTGGGTTGACTCTGTGGCAACCCCAGCTTGCCTTTAGCAAGGGCTGATTCTCAAGAGAGTTTAGACAGGGTTAAGTGTAAAAACCAGAAATTTTGATATCTTATGAAAAGTGTAAAAGAGTAGAGAAATATGTGAGACATGACTAAAAGGACTGCAGCTGTGGAGGGAAAAGAATTTCTGGTATGGAATGACATCTTTTCTAATCACAGACTGAATATTTTTCATATGTAATTCAAGGAGTTTGGTGTTTGGAAGAGCAATCAGCCTTTGTGGAATAATATCAAGCATGTCTGCAATTTTTTTTCCTGACAACTGACACATAGTAAGCAGTATGTGGCCAGAAAAAGTCCAGGTCAACTACAAAATTAGATGCTATCACATATAAAATTATCCTAGTAAAGTGTTTATGGATTTAACTGTAAATAACAAAGAAATTTCTGTCTGGATCATCAAATATCTCATTCAACTATGCTTTTTTCCTAATATGACTTAGGAAATGTTCTTTATGGCAGACCTAGATGGAAACACCTCCAAAAATGATAGATCTTGGTTCTTGCAACCTCTAGATTCTTTTGTGTCTGCTTCTCATAAAGAAATCAGAATATTAACTCGGAAAAATCTGTTCTGCTTTCTTTAAAACATTTCAGACAATTCACAAATCCCATAATTCTTGTAGACCCCTGATTCAGAGCGGGGAAGAATGGAGCTTATAAATAATTTGATGAAAATTTAGCTTTAGCACTCCTCTGTACTCCAATGAGTGCAGATCAACTTGCTGAAGTTAATCTCTTCCTCTGTGTTGGCCTCAGGAAAAAAGCAAACCCACATACACAAACTGCAGACCCAGTGACAGCTCTTCTCCTCTCTGGAAAAATAGTATGTAAGATGTCTTTTTTCTGGACTTTTCCTGGTAACCTTCACAGCATCTGTTAATTCTTATTTCACCTAGAAAATAAACAAGTATTAAGTTCCCTGACCTAATTCAAATTTCTGATGGAGCTTGTCAAGTGAACATGAATATGTTCCAACATTTTAATAGTAACAAGATATTGTTAATGCCAAATGCCTGGGGATGTTAAAAAAATAAGTGCCTACAAAATACAGAGAAAAGTTATAAAATCTGGTCTTTTGATATATACTGTTGTGTTTGGTTGGTACAATTAGTTCCACTATCCCTTCTGAGAAGAAAGTATTTACAATGCATTTGAAATAACAGCTCTGCCTAAGCAAGGTGATAGCAGAACTGCAATGCCTTTTTATGCAAAGAATCTGCAAAGTATAACCTTAGATAGAGGAAGCAATAATGTGTAGAGGCATTCTAAGGAGCTGGCTTAAGCTGCTGATTACCGTGGATGCTAATTTTGCAGTGCTGCCAAGATTTTATGTTAATGTTATTGAGCAAAAGGCTAAAGTATTTTTTAATTTAAAACTACTGAACTATAAAATTGAACTATTAGACTTTCCATGGGTTTAAGTGGACAAAGAGAATATTATGTCAAAGGCTCAATTCAGTCACCTTCAAGCCATTACACCTTTTGAAATTTGATGCATAAAGTTGCTGTGGTCTATTATTTTAGGGTGAAGTCCTCCCTTCCTTGTTACCCTTATAAGGCTGAAGTCCCTCCTTATTATCCTTAAATTAACAGTCTTCACTGGATTCAATGTCAAATATTAGCTTAGAAAACTTCAAATGAATCTGTCCCCTTCCTCTACTGTGTGGTACTCTGAGCCTGTTCAAGAACTTGTTTCAGGGTAGCCTAATCACATGAAAGTGGAGAATTTGGCCAATGACTTGAACCTTGTGTAACCCTGAAATTCTCCACACCTTAGCAAGCACAGGATTACAGCACAGGGTGGAAAAGGCTAATGACACCCTGTCCCCTTTCTTGGGGAGAGCAGAACTAGAGCTGCACGACCTGGGCATTCTATATGTAGGTATCGGTTTTGATCTCTATTTATTGTCTATAAAACAGACTATAAAGGAGTTGGTGTGCCAGTGACACTATACTTCCTGTGAGCCAGGTTATGAAGTGTGATTGGCTTACTGACCTTGTGCTACAACTGGAACAATGTAAGAGGAAAGAAATTTGGATGTGACTTGGGGATTGGTGTTGTGCATTTTGTCATGTGATATACTTTGCCATGTGAGCTAAATATACATCTTTTCCAGAGTTTGAGAGCTGGTGTTACATCCCCAGAGAACAGGTCATTGCCTTCAGCAATGAGGGCCAGGGCACAGAAGACGTCTCTAACTTCTGCAGAAGACTCTGTACCAAAGTGGCAAACATAGAGTCCTATTTATAAATTTAGACAAGTGTGTGTATGTGTGTGCAGTTTTAAGAAGCTATGGCACACTTGTGGGAGCAAGCTGTGCCTCCTTGCACGCATCACCAGGCACCAGTCTTTCCCTTTCTGGCAGAACTGAGTCATCAGGTATATTAAGTGATTTTTCTGGCCTTTACATGTGTCAGAATTTAGTGACTGTAGCTGCAACAAGAAAGATATATATACATATAAATTTTTAAGAGCCTATCTCATTTGCTGCTGCACAGTAAGCTTAAGAAGAGACCTAGACAGATTGCAATGCAGTCATGTGTGAAGATGGGACAGTGGACTGGATCAATGCTTTAATCAAAATGTTTGAGGCTTTTATTGCATTCCAATGGAGGAAAAATACTTTCTAGCACCATGTGTTCAACACTTGCAACCAAATAGCAGATGAAATATTTGATTCCTTTGCAGCAGACCTTTGGTTACTTTCCAGAAAATGCTTGAGGTTTTTTTTTTTGGTTTTTTATTTTTTTTTCTATGAGATCACTACTAAAGTTGTTGCTGAGGACATGTTGTGGTATAGGCTGAATGCTATTCCTTCTGCAGTTTTGTGCAAGAGTAGACTAGAAATCTTTTCTATCAATATAAGTGGTTAATGTTTGAATTATGTGAAGTGTGGTGTAGAGGAGACTAAACCTGTGGGAGACTAAAGGGCACAAGTTGGCCTTTCAGCACTGAAGAAACTGGAGAATTTGTCTGTACTCTAGAGAAGGTCATACTTCAGGATATTTTGGCCATTGAATCCAGTTCTCCATGTTGTAAAAAAGTGTTTTTCAGATTGGGGTGAAAAATATCTAGCCCTGGCTTTGTACCTCCTGCTGAAATCAGCAAGAATTAGGTGTAGATGCTGAGTGCTTCATCTGACTAGGGCAGGAAATAGTGCATTTTGGCTCCCTTTGTGAATCCTACCCTGGGTTGTATAAAAAAAGTGTAATCTCTTTCCTTCAGCTGTATAAGCCAGCACATGACTCGTGTGTTATTAATTTGAAGAAAAGAAACAGGATAAAGAAAAAGTAGGGCAGCAGAAAGTACACAGTAAATGTGAATTCTAATGATTACACAACAAATCCATTTAAGAAGAGTTCATATGATATGATAAAATTAAAGTAGGCTGAACAGCAAGTGAGTGTTGAAGGGGCACCTCTTTTGTCTTAGAATTTAATACAGAAAGCTACACATGAATCAAATGAATCAGCTATAGCCATATATGTCTTATTTCTCTGTGGCATTTCTCTGCAAGAAGACAATTTTTTATTTTTATTTTTTATTTTATTTTTTTTTTATTTTTTAATTTTTATTTTTATTTTTTTAATATATTTGAATCACAGACATATTTTGGTAAAATTTGTGAGATAATGATTTTGTAAAGGCATTTCTTCCCGTGTGGTTCCTGAGGCAGAGCTTTGGGAAGATGCTGTATGTCCCCCATTCCTGCCGGGCTTTCATTCTCTTCCAGCACAGAAACCCACAGCAAAAAGGGACAAAATGCAATTCTTGACTGTAGCTGAATACACAAAGTGCCACAGGTCTATCCAGAAGTGAAATGTGATACATGGGTCCTCAGAGAATCTGCTCTTCTTTCTTATGTCTCTATAACCCTCTCTTCAGAGATTTGTGTGCCCCCACATCCCACATTCTCAGGGACAGTGCCTGGCAGGGATCAGACTTTTACTATCATTTAGTGTGTCTTGTAATGGCACAGAACTTGTAGAAACATGTAGTTTCTGCTCTATCTATATATATATGTGTGTATCTGTATATATTGAATAAGTTTATCTAAGATTTCAGAGTTTAGAGTAGAAAGACATCTTTGTTGGAACCATACACATAAACATAAGATTCAATAACATTGTACCATGTGGGAGAGGGTGAACAGAGGGATTAAAAAGCATAATGTTACTTCTCCTCCAAATAGCAGCAGATGGCAAGGACAAGCAGGTCAAATTAGTTTCCTGTTGGGGGAGAAAAAATCAATGATTCAGAATCTTAGTAATTTCTTATTTCAAATATGTTCCCTGGTTCCCAGAGAGAGCTACTCACACATAACTAGTCAGATGTCCCTTCTTTCAAAAATCTTTGTAATCATGATGAAGCAACTCAGGTCCAAGAATGAGGTTAGAGAGACTGTGTCCAAAACTGCCAAAGTCATTTTTAAACCAAACTCACCTTGCCTCTATATGTAAAATCTCTAAGCTTTCTTAAAAACTGAGTTCTGTAATGAAGCTTTGGCCTTTTAGAAAAACTGGGACAAGGTCCAGATCAGAGTACTGCCATGCATCCCTTCCATTTCATGGTTAGAATATTTACCTAAGTACTCAGCATGCTAACCATGTGAAAGTCAGAGACACACACACACACAAAAAAAACTGATGGAAAAAAAATATTTTCTTTCCACTCTTTATGTTCTTTGGTCCACATATTTAAATGACATTTCTACCACTTCTCTGTAATTTTTCCATAGGTGTTTCTAAACTTCTTTGTCTCCCTCTCCACTGAGTTTTGAGGATGTTTTCTTCACCTAGCTTTTCCAAAGTAACCCTTATAGTGCAAATTAAGGAAAGGAAGAAACAATTTCCAGTTCCTCCATGAGGAAAGCATCTCTCTGTGGCTGGAGGAGTGCTGCACAGTGTTGCTGATAGAAGGAGCGTGAGGCAGAAGGCAGCCAGGGTGCCATGGGTGATGGAATTGTTGAATGTCTGGGAAGGATAGGAATAAAACCAAGTACTTTAAGGAGGAAGCTAAGAAGATGATGGCAAGTTTAGGTGTTTGAATAGTAATTTGAAGTTCATGATGTGGAACAATCTTGTACACAAAATCTGAAAGTATGGAAAGCTTTCCTAGCAGAGAAAGTGCTAGGGTCTATTCAACCCCAAAGGTGGAACAGAAATTGCTTTAAAGGTGAAGAATGGATCTGAGCATGTCCATTAAAGCACCCACATTCAGGTGTCTCTGTGCGGATGAGATGGCAAGTTCTCCATTACAGTTAATAGAATTCCTGTCAATACAATCCAGTGAACCTTGAGAAGAATTTGTCTGATTGGCAGATCTGGTGGTTTCTGTTTTAGAGTGAGCTGACAGTATAGACTAAATCTCAGTTAACTGGTATGGATCTAATTCTGGATGATCAGCCTCAGCTATCGCCTGAGCTCTTGGCTATCAATGGGGAGCGATCAGTCTTGCAGCAAGACTCTCTCATTGCAAAAACAAACTATTTCCCCCTATTCTAGAATATTTTTCTCACTAAGACAAAAGGCTTGATTCTGTTGCCCACCCACAGGCGTTTGGTGCTATTTGAGCTACCTAAAGCTATGTTGGGTACCAGCCAAAACAGTAGAAAAAGCATGGGTGTTCTGTAACTAATATGTGCTATCTTCAGGGCCTGGCATTTCAAATGGAGTGAAATATCTATGTGTATACAATGAAACTCAGACTGAATGGCTACTTTTAGATTTTTAATTGAAATTACCATCATTCTAATTCCTCACTGTTTCGTGACATGAGTGTTGGAATTATATAGCACTGAAGACAAGTTTTCTGATTCTTGATGCCACTGATTGACTCTTTATTTTTATGATTGACTTCTTATTTTTATCAAATAAGTAAAAAAAACCCCAAACCTTACTAGAGAGATCACCTCCGTGGAAGAGAACATGTGGTATGGTATATACACAGGTTGGGACTAAGGGAAAAAGGTTACTGATCTTGACTTTATGGCGGGTTGATGTGAATGTAATGAACTAGAGTGAAAGCTGCCATTAGAAAGCAAATATAACCCTGAGAATCTGTGTGCATCTCTGTTATAGAATACCTCTTGGTTTTAGCAACTAAATAAATGAAAGTACTTAGTTTCAGTGTTTTAGGAAAAGATACTTTGAAGTGATGAAAATAAAGAAAAAATGGGCATCCTGTTTTAAATTGAAAGTAATAAAACTGACACTTTAAAATTAGTATCTCAGTCACAAAACTGAAAATCTAGAATTGGTACTGGGTACCAATGGGTACTTGGTACACTGGAATGGGTACTTGGATACTTCATAAAGGGATTTATAGATTATTTTTCTTAATGCCCATTAGTTGGGGAGAAAAAAAACCCAAACAGTTTTAATGGAATGGATAAATGCCACAACCTTAGTGTTTTACTGCTGATGGAATGTGTTCTTAATTACATTCTTTAGGCATGGCTGTATTCAGAGCAGAAGTTCTTGTCAAAGAAACAAAAAAACTGCCCACTTGCATCAGATAGAAAATATGAATTGCCTTAATAAGTCAGTTTGCTCCAGGCCAAAGAGGACTTAAGGACATTACTCTGCGTGCTATTTCACATCAGTATTTTATCATATTAGTGTGCCTGCAACATAACAAATTTATTTGGCAGAGATATAATGCTATTTTTCCGCACCAGATATTTGAGAGAATAAAATAAAAATGGGGGTCTTCCTCTGACAATTTCAAATATAGCTACAATAACTGTACCTCTAGAAAAAGAAATGGATGACAGAGAGAGAGAAGCAAATTAAGTTGTGCACTATTAGATAGTCAGTAAATTACACATTAGTGTATAATGATTGCAACTAACAGATGTTTTGAGAGCACAAACACTAGAAACTACCTCCATTTCTGTTTCATTGTATGAACCAGTCATCAGATATCAGAAAACACAATGCAGTCTATTTGAATTTAGAAATGATGTCATACTTATATTTCACAGTGGGTCACTTGTAATTAAAAGTCATTACTTCCATTAATGACAATGAAAATAGGCTTTGTGCATATCTTTACTAGCAGTAGAGCATAATAAACATTTTTTCTACAGAACTGGATATTCTACAGAGCAAGACCTGATCAAAAGAGAAAAGAAGACTGGTCTTTTTTATTGAACTGTATGTTGGAAATCATCGAAAGATGACACTTGCATGGGAAATGACACAGGGGTTATGAGACAACAAGACAGAGTTACAGAAAAGGTTGACACATCCATTTGTGAGTTGTATGGCACATTTTCCTTCGTGTTAAAACTCCTCCAGAAAGTATTCAGAAAAAAATATTTTAAAAGACAAAGGAAATAGAGACCTAACATATCTCATTATTATACATTATCTTTCTGTCTCTTTGTCCCAGTCTCTTCAATCAGACCGTCACAACATTTTCATAACTTTGTCATTTTCATACACATGTGTAATATCAAAGTTGAAAGTAGGGATATAAATAAGATGACTGCAGAGTATGCATGTCATCTGGTCACGTCATTAGCTGCTAATTAACCTATCCCATGTCTTATCACCTTACAGCAGTATGTGTCAAACATACAGCCCAATGATGAGCTGTTCATCACATATTCTGTTGAAATTAGTAGTGACATCTTAAATAGCAAAATCAAGTAGCTTGAGAAGAGAATATTGTGAATAATTATTTCCTCTCACCATTGCAATTATTTAATTGTGCTGATAACCACCCAAAATACTATAAACCACGTCCTATATAGCTTGTTTTTTCTCAATGCTTCTCTTAATTCTGCTGTGTGCAACAGTATATCAATATATCAAACGTGGATTGTTTATACTGACTAGTTTCTTTGTTGATATTTTTAAAGTCTGCATATTTCAGTAAGCCTTAAGAGTGTTTGCTCTCTTGCTTTTTCTTGTCCTGAAAAAGGAGTATCTGGTATTGTACGCATTTATTTTTTTTTATAAAGAGATAATGAAAAATGAGAGATTTAAAGTTTATTAAATTATAAAATGTGAGTTTCTTTCTTAGAAAAATAGTTAGGAGTTTATAGTGTCAATTGATTTGAATGATCCATTTGTTAGTGACACAATCAAAATGTCATGGAGGTCTTAGAAATACAGACCCATCTATTCCTTATGAAGACCCTACTGGCAAACTAATGGGCTTCTAAAAATACTATGAACAGGATAGTTGTCTGTACATGGATGATAACCTCTTAAAATATCACTGTGTTTATGCTGCACGTGGTTGTGCCCAAGGAGGGAGCAGGGACTCATGCACCAGAACTCTTTCTGCATTGGGAGCTCTGCCAAGCACATTTGTGTCTTTCCATCTAGCACCTCAGCAAATGTAATTAAAAAGGAACAAAACATTTCTGACAGGCTATGCTAGCTCTGTAGAATGGATAATTTCTGAAAAACTGTGCCAATTGTGTCAGATTTCTGAGAGGGGTCAGTATCTGGGATCCAGGATGTGGCAGCCTGGGGGTCTCCCCCTCCTCAGCAGCTTGGGTGCCAAGGCTGCCCACCCAGGCAGCCAGAAGTCTGCTTTTGATTTTCCCAGACTGTAATTTTTAAAGATCCTGTTATGTATCCATTTCCTATATATTTTGCTCTTTGATTTTTTAAAATGTATTTATTTATTTTTTTAAGTTTTCTGAGGGAATGCCTGCACTGATTGAAGATGTGAAGTTTCTGGGTTTAAAAGGAGAATTTGTACACAGCTGCCACTGAGTTGTGCAGGTGCAGTCACATCAGGAGCTGCAGCTCTATGGCAGTGCTTCCATGTTGGAGTCAAACCAAAATATGCCTGATACTTTGGTGTCAAAGAATGTCTTATCTTCTCCACTCTATAAAAAAAATAAGAATACAAAACAACACAAGTAATACAGCAAAATCCTCTCCCCTTGCTGCTAAAATCCCACCAGGAGCATTCTAGTGTGGCGGGGCTGAGTTCAGAGGAGAGATGCTGCTGGGACAGTCAGACAATGCACTGGCCCCTTGCTAGCAGGGTGAGCAAGAGAGTGACAAGCTCATTTGTTACCTTTATGGAAAGGTTTTGCCAGGTAGGCTGAGGACAGTTTCAGAGGCAACATCAAATGACTTGGAGGTTCAGAATGAGTTACTAGCAGTTAAAAAGCCTTAATAAAAGCAATGTTTCTGTTTTCTTTCATGAGTGGGCTGCGATGCTGTGGGATCCAGGCTTCTTGACTCCCATTAGCTTCTCACAGCTGACCAAGGTGTTTTTTTTGTCAACTAGAGGATTATCTGAGGTGAATGCATTAATGAGCTGATTAGTCAGATTGTGTTCCCTCATAACTGGGTTTTCATTTGATGCTGGGTGTCACCCAGCTCCCACTGAAGTCAGGAGAATGACGCCCTTTGAATTTAGCTCCTGTTGGATCATACTGTGGGTGTAGAGCACTGGCACCTACATCAGCTGTCAAAAAAACACCGTCCCTGTCATACAAATGACAGGAGATAAAGCAGGATTTAAAAACTGAGACAGAAATTTAAATATATTTCAACATTTGCTGTATTTGGAAGCTGAAATGCTGCCAGCCATTTGATGTGTGTTTTCATATTCTGAACAAGCTTACATTTTTGTTTGTTTTTCACAATAGAAAAATAATCAACAGACAGTGGCCTTAGACTTGGGCTCTGACAATTTTTTCTGCTTTAACTTTATGATCATGTGGAGCTCTTGCTTTGCACATTTGGTATTTCGTTCTTATCACAGAGTATTATTAGTCAGATATGGGTCCAGGAACTGACAACAGTAATGCATTCTGGAATCCATGGTGCTCTGGTTCCCCTCATTTCTTCTTTTCTCTTCTATTTAATATTATAACAGAAGTAACTTGTGGCCACCAACCTGTTGTACTGGGAACTGCATGCAAACAGTTGTGTATGCATGTGTCTGGTTATAAATACATACAGCAGGAAGCCAATGTATGAATGTTCCCAATGAATCTATGAGGTGAAAAAGGTGGTGACACAGTGAAAAGATGTATGAAGCACAGCGGGAAACAATTATTTCCTCTTTTTTACTCCAATTCAGGGAAAAACGGTCTGGCCGTTTTGTTTTTTGACAGGTGTCACATCCATCAAAGAGGTACAGTTCTTTGGTCATCTAGCTAACTAACAGAAAAATTAGGAAGCAAATTTACCTTCCTGAGGCTTGCAAACCCTGAAGCAGGAGGCAGATGTTATGGAGTTTCACACAAAATACTTTGGCTTGGCTTAGAGGAAGGCAAAAATATCAACATGGTGATCACCACTGTAGCAATAAGTTAAGGTCCAATGCATAAATTAAACAATGAGTTGAACTCCTTTGCTGTAAACGAGAGGAAGGAAAATGAGTAGCTAAGGTGACATCAGCTCCTAAATTCCTTCTGTAATAAAACTACATTGATAAAGCTGCTCTTCTTGTTTCGAAAACGTAGAGGTAGATCCCTGCATAATGAGCTTTCTCAATTAACATGCAGATTAAGTTGACCTATTTGCCCCCCAGGAAGCTGGGAGTGTAATCCTCTGTTCACAAAATTTGGGAATTCCTGCTGCATCGAATATGAGGGAGTGACAGTTGCATACTGTGAAACTGTGGGACTATAGAATCTCTTCAAGATGCTATCTACCCTTCAAAACACTTCTAGTGCCTCTCACTAAATGATATTAAAAAACCCTATTTCTAATCAAGATGTGTCTGTAAGAAAATGAAGAAGGCAGGTAGATAATGTGTTGACAAATGTATGTCATGTAACCCTACTGCATCTGCCTCTTAAGTAACAAAATGGCCAGTGGCTAAAATTTTTGTAAAAAAGAGCAATTGCCTCAGAGCTATCAACATTTTTGCTTTTATTTCCTTAATTACTGTAACTTGCAAGTGTCATGTCTTTGTCACTCCCTCTTTAATACTGTGAATTGCCAGCTACACAGAAATTGTGAGAACTTCTTCTCCAAAAATCTTTATTTGGGAGAATGAAAATAAGTAAGAGGGAGTTTAAAATTAGTTTTGTGAAACCAGGAGTAAAAAGATAGTTGTTTTTAGGTAGATTTGAATATGGGGATTGTCTGGAACTAGTAGCCTGGGCACTATTTTAAGAAAATTCTATTGCAGTTTTATTTCTGTCTGGAGGAAACTCAGAAAGGATTGGAAATATCAGAGGAATTGGACCCCTGCCAACCAGGAATTTATTAAGAACAACACTTTATTGTGTTCAAATCACTTTCCCTTGGTCTTCTAAATTATATTTGGAGACAGATTGATTTAAAATGCTTTCTTTAGAAGCTAACAGTAGGAAGCTTATTTAATTTTGCCAAAAAGATGTGTGTGTGGGAAGAAGGGGGGAAATCTTGTAAAGTATGGAGACCAATTTATTGTACACAAGGACCACCCTTCAATGAATGAAAAAGCAAAAGTTTAAAGCCTTTCAGGCCTTTCTTGGCCAGAGTATGGAGCTGTCAGCATTGTCAGTACAATTTATTCACACTGTTCAAGTGCTTATGAAAGCTACTGAGGAGCCTGATCTATAAGTGATTGAACAGACAATACTCCAGAGCTTTGAGTACAAATAAAAAGCCACTATTTCAGGCTCCATGCATCACAACTAGTGTTTTCTAGGAACACTGCCAGTCTAAATAAAACACAATCTTGCTGTAATTTTATGCAACACTTGAAAAGAAGACTAAGACTAAACCGTGCCCTTCATAAATGCTTCTCTACCACATTTTTCCACAACCAAGTGATAATCTGACTTGAGGATATGCATGCCAGATTTAATTATGCTTTCATATTCTGCTTTCCATTAACAATTTACTTTCCTTTGTTAGCTGATTATGCTACAAAATTTCACTTTATAATGCTAAGGTTTTCCAATGCCTTATTTACTCAACTGATTTTAGAAAACAGCATCTCCTAGCCTAGATGTTTGATCCATTATGCATGTGGGGAGGATATGTGTCCAAGGCACATTTTATTCACTGACTGACCATTACTTCACAGTATGAGACTAAACATGCAAATGATCTTCAAGGCTGGAGCTGAGACACCACTGTCCTTCCTTATATCTCTGTTAAGTGCTTACAGTATTCTAACTTGTGGACAGGCTGGAACCTTTAGCCCTCCTTCTTCTATACTGGGAAAACAACCCTCTCTAATACATATAACTTACTCTTTCTCTAACACCTTTTGGCCAGGAGGGTTGTAGCAGAAAGCAAATCATTCAGAAAACAGTACCTTGGTGGATGACATGCAACTGTCTGGCAGTCAATGAATTTGATATCTCTCAGAAGCTGTCAATTGGAATACATTGGCATATGTTATTTTTTAATTTCAGTTGGTAATACAAAGACTTCACTTGTATATGTATATACATTACTGTTAAATTTAGTGGAAGGTTTTCTGAGTAGAGGCTCTATGAATTTCTTGAGCTTTTTCTCACTTGCATTTTATGGGCAAGACCTGGAATTTTGTCTGAGTCATATAAAAGTGCATTTGCACTGTTTAAGAATAATAAAAATTAATAGTACACTATTTAGAAAAATATTTTATTCTAGTATCTTGCATATTGCAAATTGTCAGGGTCTATCATACATTTCTTATCTCAAATACATGTATTCAGAAAAATCTGTTTAATCTAGTCAGAATGACTTCAGTTGGAATGGATTTTAAAGATGATCTTGTTCCAGCCCCCCTGTATGGACAGAGACACCTTCCACAAGACCAGGTTGCTCAAAGCCCCATCCAACCTGGCCTTGAACACTTCCAGGGATGAAGCATCCACAGCCTCCCTGGGCAAATCATGTATCGACAAAAGCAACATATTTTGTTACGGTTCTTTCCAATTACAATCTCCAGTGATAAAAAACTGATGGTACTGTCTTAAAAATTATAAGCTGAAAACATAAGCAAATCGTATGCTCTTTTTATTTAACTTTTTTTTATCATTTAAGATTCATATTTTCAAGATTTTTTTCTGAAACTGCGAGTGTGGATGATTAATTTTACTTTAGCAAAGCAAAGATGAGAAGAGATAATCATAATGACATGACTCCAGGAGAAGAAAACAACAATTCTCATGAGCCTAGGATATAATAATGAAAATTTGCCCTGTGGGATTCTCCAAAAAGGCTGCTTTTTATTATGATGCTGAAATAAAATTATTTAACTATAGCAGGAATGTAGTTTCCTCTCTGTAAACCAGATTAAGCTGAAATTGGCTTCCATTAAAGTAAGCAATGAACATAAAAACTTACTAACATTAGAGTTAATATTTTGCTGATGTAAAGCCAAAGTCTACATTTATTTTGAAGGGCACTAAATCTTCAGTTTTTCACAACGTTAAGTCAGTAAATGTCATGTATTAATTTCTTTTATTTATCTTATTGACACAAATATTAACTAAAAAAGAAAACACACCATATAATGGAATCAGTTATTGAAGTACTTCACAAACGCTGAGCAACAGTGAGGTAAATTATGATCTTTGAAAAAAATGAACAAAAATCTGATTCTACTTTACAAATTTGCACATAAAGGAGCCAGATTTTTCTCAACTGGTGCTTTCTGAGCTTGATAGCTACTGTTTGTCAGGGAAAATGCCTTTCTTTATGTTAACTGTCGTACTGTTCTGGTGACAGGATATTTCTCAGATTGCCAGGAATGGAGTGTGCATGCTGGATTGTCCAGTAACACCTTTTGTAGCCAAGAGTTAAGCAACACAACCTATGGTGGGCTTCCTTTTTAATCATGGGATATCCGGGCAAAATAGGTTAAAATCGATTTTTAATGTCATTCTAAAATGTACCCATTATCCTCACTGCCTGTACAGGGATATGGAATAGCTAGATCACTTCAGAAGCCACTGTTTCTGCACTTAGATGTATAAAGTCAGTTAAGATGTATCACCCACTTGGTCTTTCCATTCTCAGCCTCTTGTTATGGTTTGAGTCTGGAGATCTTCTGAGCAGCTGAACTAAGTTGCCCATTAGCTAAATGAGATAATATCAACCTGTGTGTCAGGGCTAGGACAGCAGATGGGCTACTGTATTGTTTAATGTTATACTGTAAAAACAAGGTTTTCATGTATTCATGTATTGTTTAAGATTGACTGGAAAAAGTCAGTAGAAAAGAAAATCTATTGCATACCTTTTGAATATAGCCTAATAATGGCAAACAAATGATTTCTGATAAAAACTAGCAAACATTGACATGCTGATATAAAAATTTCTCTCCCTTCCTTTTTAAAAAGAAACTAATTATTTACTGTTTACTTTTTACTGACTTTTTCATTGCTATAGCATGAAAATAATGGAATAGGAGCTATAGTGATATAAAACTATTCAGACTGCATTTCAACAAAAAGTTATTTAAAACACTATGATAAGAAGGAAGAAAGCCAGATACAACACATGGTACAGTCTTCACTTTTAAAGTGGCACTGTAATTCTCATTGCAATGAAAGTTTTAAAAATCAAAGAACTTTATGATACTTTCACCTAGTTTATTTCTTTGTGATAGATGTCTATAATCCTGACTGAGAAAGGGATTAGACAAATTCATGGAATAAAGCTTGGCCACAAAGATCGAGATCACACATCCAGCTCAGGAACTCTAAACCTCTGATTTCCAGGGAAACCTCATAATGACCTTCCAGTATCTGAAGGGGGCCTACAGGAAAGCTGGGGAGGGACTGTTTACAGGGGGTGTAGTGGTAGGATGAGGGGCAATGGTTGCAACCTGGGGTAGTGAAATGTGGGAATAGGTTGCCCAGAGAGGTGTTGGAGGCCCCATTCCTGGAGACATATAAGGAATGGAGCTCTGAGCAACCTGATCTACTTAAAGGTCCCTGCTCACTGCAGGCCCTTTAAAGGTCCCTTTCAGCCCAATGCATTCTATGGTGCTATGATTTCCAGAAATGAGATTTCCAGGTGAGCAGAAGTGAGCATTCCGTATCAAGTTTCTGATTATCTTTTCCTGAGCATCTGCATGCTGGCTACTGTCAGGATATTGGAGTAAGCAGCAATTTGGTATTAAATACCATACAGCTCATTGCACACTGAAAACAAAAATGGCAGAATACTGTTTTCAAAATAATAAATTTATAAATACGGAAGCAGAAAACTCTTAGCTTTGAAACAAATGTTCTTTTACTCCATAGCTCTTTTCCATGGAGAAAATGTTCCCATAAATGTTACTGACCTGCCAGTATATAATTTTTCCTCCTCAGCTGTGGTTAGAAATAACAAAACTGAAATAAGTCATCAGTTAAAATATTTTCTATGAATTTATTCTCTGTTGAGAAAAGAGAAATGAATTGTTTCTGTCCCTTGCAAAAACACTGGTCAAGTAAGATAGGTAGCAAAAAGTGACCATCTGTCACATGTTATTTTAGTATTAAACTCGGCCTCATAAAATGGGGCCTTCTCAACTCTCCTGTGGCAGTGTAAAGTTATTTCAATTCCATTCACATCCTCTGGGCATCAGCATGATTTGGAAACCTAATAAAGCAAGTCATCAGAGAACAACCCACGTGTCCAGAATTTGTATTACTACACTACAGGAAACCCAAGCAGTCCTATCCTTTAAGCCATATGTCTTCTAAAGCTCAATTTAAAGACATAGAAATCAATGTGATTTTGGTGGAAAGTACTAAATATGACTAAGTAAGAAATAGCACAGAGGATGGTGACTGTACACTAAAGCACTTCTCCTCTAGGAGCAGGAACATACTGTGAAGTTCCAGGGGCCAGTTGCTCCATCTTCTTGAATTTGAGGAGTCAATGTGTCCATTATTTCTGTATTCAAGAATGCAAAAACAAAACAAGGCTTTTTGTTCCATACCCTGTGCTTAAAACTAATTCTAGGAAGAAGAAAAAAACACCTTGACCCCTGACCTGCAATGTCACATTTAAAAGCGGCTTTGCCCATTATCTACACAGAATGCCTTTGGAACACTGGTTAATAAGAAATTTCACTTGTCAAGAAGAGACCTCAGATAATCCTGTGTTGTGGGCAGTAGTCATTTAACATCAGCTCATGGAGGCCTAGTGATTTTAGCCAACAATTGTTACTTTCATCCTGAATTAGAAGTTTAAAAAAGATTTGATGAACAACATCCTTAAGATGTTAATTTTCTTTCATCAGCATTCTTGTGTGATTATGTAAGGATTCCGCACTCAGTTACATAAAAGTCCTTTGTTGAGAATGAGTCCAGTCAATAATGGGCATAAAGATATGGCTGGAAACTCTAGCAAAATGATTTTGGGGTGACCAGGATTCTCCTTTTCTCTGACCATTAGTCATAGCTGCTTTCTTTTATTTGTTGACATTTTATTCAGTGAAGTGTGAAAATGTTAACATTTGGAAGGCTCTTTCTCTTCCTGCGTGGTTCCTCGGCCATAATTGCTATAAATAGGAAAATTTATCAATTTCTTTTAAGGTAATACCAAAAAGTATCCACATCTTTTCATTACTAGGTGATAAGAGGTCCAGATTCATATGAAATACACCTATGACAGTCATGACAGATGTATCACTACTTAGGCACACAGTCCAAGTCTAGAATGAGCCATCAAAATAATTGAATGAGAACTGAGGACAAACGTTGATCAAATGAATAGGTAAATAAACTAAAACATGCTTTTCAATTCAGTACAAGTCTGAAATACTCCTCATAACATTGTTCTGCTTACAGTGTTCCACTTACATCGTTACAAATTCAGCTGTAAATCTTTAATGAAAACACATGCATTCTTCAGACTGACATTATTGTACCTGAGCTCTTTGAATGCATTCATTTATATAAAAGATCTAATTCCCAAGGAGAATGTTGGAGCCCTTTCATTCTTGTTGTATGGTACACAAACATTGCTGAAGCAACATATTCTCAATTTTACTCATAAATATTAAAGAGAAATGTGGAGCATTGCTAGAGCTGAGTGAAAATACAGACTCAGCATTTGTACGCTTTTGATTGAACTCCCACAGACTGAGACTGGCAGGTTTAACAGTGATTAGAGTAGGAGACTGACTGTCCAGATTTAGAAGTTTTTTTCAGTAATATTTTCTTAAATTCTTTTGTCTCCTGTGTATAAATACAATTATTGTAGCCTCTCAAGATAGGAAAAAAATCACAGGCACAATCTCTTCCAGTTTGCCTCAGCTTTCAATGCCAAGAAAATTATGTGAGGGAGCCTTAAGATAGTGTTGAATTTAAGTGCTGACTCTTGCTGTGGTTCATAATTTTGGACACTTCTTTGATCTTATGTTCATCTAACCTAAAGTTTTTTAATTCTTGGCCCTAGGATGAGGAATGGACCTTCTCCTTGGAGACCTTCAGAGTTACCAGTGTTTCTATAATCTTAACGGATGGAACTGAAGCAAGCATTTCAGAAGAATGGGTTCATTAGATACCTAAAACTTAAAGGCAAATTAGATGTCCATGTTAAATGTTTTGTAGCCTTTCTCACTTGATGACTTTGACAACATTGCTAAAGGAACCTTATTGTTTTTGAAATGCTAAGCCAATTCTGAAAATGCAACTGATTTTCATAACCATGGATGATTTTAAAATGTTACCCTAAAGTGCCTTCTAATATGCAAAATATTTGAAATTAAAAAACACCTAAAAGACTTTGAGAATAAAAAATTTTTTTTTTGCAAAATTATTGAAACTACACTTCAGTAAAACTTAGGAAACCTCTTTCTGTGAGATATATTTCCATCAGTTTTCCAAAGGATATAAAGTATTAGTTCCCATCTGCTGTTATGATATTACCAATATTCAGAACAGGAAGAGTAACACTGAAGAAGATAACACCGTGGAACATTTATTCCAAGATGGGGAAAAGTTGTGGCATTAGTTTTGTTACTTTTACAGTGGAACGAAGGCCCTTTTTTGTGATTAAAACAAAGAAAACTAGAAAACCTGGATATATGTGGCATTTGTAGTTTTTTTGTGTCGTGCAAGAAAACTCCCAGTGATACAGGACAACCAGTGAAGGTCTGACTGAACCTTCTGTCCTAAGCCTGTGTTTCCTGAGACCATAAACTGTAAATATTTCATAATCAAAGCAGCTGACATACAATTCATCCCGGGTATTTTATCCTTCTGTCTGTGAAGACAGATTACCAGGAGCTGATTGAAAACCTTCTGAAGTCAATACATGCCTTTTAAATTACATCAGTAGACATGGAATAGTTTCTTCAAACTATTTGTGACTCAGAGGAAAGTGTTGATCATCTTTGTCATCACAAACATCTTACAAGTTTGAAAATTACATTTTCCCATAACTAGATCTTCTGTGTCACAAGATAGAAATTGTGTTTATGTTTTGGAGGAAATACACAGACCGGAAGGGGAATCAAAAATGTGTTTTTAGGAGATGAGTTTTTTGCTTAAGGAAGGTTTGGTTTTTTGGTTTTTTTGGTTTTTTTACTCCCAAAATCAGTCTGTTGGATTGGCATAAGGAGAGCAGGAAATAGAATAAAATCTAGTAATCTAGTATGGTGTGTTCAAATTACATTTGTGCAGTTTATAGCATTGTTTATTCCAACAGCATGAGCTTTAAGATGCTGTGACTTTTGCCAGTCAGAAATTATCAAAAGTTTGCTTGCAATAGCAGTGCATTTTGGTATGGATAATAATAGAAATCTATGCTGATAGACTTACTACAGTTAAAATGAGATTAATTTAAATATAAAAATTTCCTCCATAGATGAATCCTGCATAATACCTCATAGTGTCAGAGTGCAAGAGAAGATTTTATGACCCTGGCTGTTTTGGAAGGCTGATCTATAGCCTTTCAGGTAGATCTCTTCTCTGGAAGACAATGCCTTTTTACAAGTGTTCAATCAAGACAATCAACCAACTGTGAACTGCTGGATGCTCCAAAGACTCATATGTTATACAAAAGATGTGCAAATTATAACATAGTCTTAAAATGGTCTCTAGGGTTTAATCATAATGGCAGTACAGGAAGCAACAGCCTCTACTCTTTGTTTCCAAATCTCCTTCTATGTCTTCCTGTAGTCTACAGTATACGACCAACACAAAGTAATTTGTATGGTGACAGTGACAATCAAAGTGAAGAGTGAAAAAAAAAGTTCCTCGCTTTATTACAAGAGGAATTTCTTCTACCACCTTTAGAAACTAGAAGCAGTGGTGAATGCATGCCCTTTGACGTGACTAAGTTCTTTTTCATTTTAGCTTGATGTTCACTGTTTCTTAGGTAAAAATTTTACAGATATGAAGTGGTAGATAGTGGTAGCTTGTGCCTGAGGTAAGTGGCATGTTTTAGCTTTTTTTCAGATGAAGCTGAGAAATCTTCCTAAATTCAGGGGTTCAGCATAGGTAGTTGAAAATGTTTTTTTCAGATATATATATTTTAAAAATTTGGTAGCCTTCTTCCATTTAATTAAATCTGTTGCTTTAAAAAGATATTTTAAATTTTTATTATGATCTAAACCAGACAATTAGTTATACCACTGTAATTGCATGAAATTTTGAGTGGGAGAACAAAAGCTTAATGATGTTCTGGAGGATTCAAGCCAATTGTAAATTTAGCCCTGCAGCTGATTCCTCAAGGGCATTGGCACGTGCCACTGTGTATAGCAAAAGCAACATGACCCACCTAATGCATTCATGATCTCCATAATGGAAAAGAAAAAACACTAAGGTCTAGTGAGGTCTAACAGAGGGCAGGGACCAGAATTTTGAGCAGATGGTATTTAGGGGCCCACCATCCGCTTTGAAAGCCAGGGTGTGGAGAGAATAGGCAGATAGTAATTAGCAGAAGGTGAAAGAAAAAAAGGGCATCCAGGATCCCCCAAACATCTGTTTAAAAGAATAAAGAGCCTGGTCTGACCCTGAGCCTTAATGATCTTAAAGGATACAGTTTAATTGCTTGAAAAAAATACACACACACACACACACACACCATGCTGAGCTCTAGTGAATCCTGTTTAGGGAGCATTGCAGGAGTTTGTGTAATTATTCATTTGATGTATTTGTTTTAGAAAGATTATATACAGCATTAAGCCAATAAATGAAGTAGTTATAATCAAAATGCCAACTGTCTTTTCTTGGAATCAGCAGGCTCTTAACAAAAATTTGAATTTCAGATAGCAGACAAATTGATATTACTTGCTCTGCATTTTAAAATGGCTATTTTGCCTGCTTGTCATGTATTTATATGGTTACATCTGTCTTTTTTCCTATCTATTTACACAGAAACAAACATATCCTTTCATTTGTTTATCTGAACTGGAGTATTTTGAGCTCCACAAATAGCTGCTAATTACAGCACCAGAGACCTGACTGCAGTTCTCATAATTTACTAGTGACCCAGTTACTTAAGCATTACTGCTGAACTTAACCAAAGGAAGTGCTGATTCATAATGAAATTTCTCCTGTTTTTTCCCCTCCATTCCATTCTAGCAATAATTAAATACCAAAGCCTGTGAAGAAGGTGCCAGAAAGTATTTTTACTTGCTAGTTAATTCTTTATTTTTGACATTCTTTTCAAAATGTCATTTACAATAAGTGAAAATGATCTTTTGTGCTTTCCTAGCTGTTTCTCAGAATGAATAGCTTAATTCAATGTTATTAAAAAAAACACCTCAGCACAAAATTCCCCTTTGCAAACCAGTGGCAAGCAGCAGTACATTACAGTAGAAAGATAGAGCTAATGATTTTTTTTTTTTCAAATGTGTGCTTATGGATCAATGTGGGTGAATGTGTGAGAACTGATTTTATGGAGTATTTTTATTTGCATTCTGGAATACAGAGTGAAAAGCACTCTGAGAAAAATCACAAGTGATGCTACATTGAAAGCTACTGTAAACAGCAGAAAAGACAGAAATAAATCTAAAGGGACCTGAAGGAGATGAGATACATGAAAAGAAAATAACAGGGTGTGCCCTAAGGAATTTGAAGAGTAGTATGATTAGTTGATCTAGTGCAGGAGAAGGTAATTAAACGTGCATGGCTAAGGCAGCTATCCTATAATGAGCTGCAGAGGGGTGTTGTCTTCTTGTATGAATGAAGCTGCCTTAATATTGCACAATTGTCAAAATAATTGTTTTAAAAGAAGTATTTCAGAAATCTAGAACTCTTTCATGGCATACATGGACATCACTTCAGGATTCTCATGAGAGCATTTTAAGAATTCTTCATTAATCTGCTGAAAATACCATTTTCCCCTGTTTCAAAATGGAATGTATGCTAAAGATTCCATGTATAGGCTGCTGCAAGACCCTGGCATGTAAGATTGGTTTATTTAATCTAAGCCTAAATTTAAACTTATCTTTCATCATAAACACATCATGAAGCCAATATTATGATCAGTTTGCTGTTGATGACACAAACACTTTTTATTTTCTAATTGTTAAATTCAGGCAAAAAAAAAAATAATTAAATAAATGCAGTTAAATCCTACTAGATTTTGCAAAGATTTTTATGGGGAGCCAAAACATATTATGGAAAGACCAGTGAACGTGGGAGGCTTGCTTGAAAAAATTTGACCTATGTACTATTTCTTTTGGATTATATTTCTGAAGTTAATGGAATAATGGAAACAAATTCATGGCTAAAAACTGATCTCAGTAAAAGTCAGAGAGGACCCCAGCTCTACAGGGCTCTTCTAAATGGAGAGTAGCAGCAGACATGAGTGTAAATGGGACTGTGGTAATATTGCTCTGAAATTCATTACTTTTGTAACAAGAGTTTTCCACAATCAAAGGAAAATAAATATGAAATGTTAGTGAACTGAGATCTCAATTTTGCCCTGTCATCTAGAAGGATACGTTTCACAGAGCATCATTTCCTTTGTCCATCTCCTTCCAACTCAGTAACCTTGCTTGGGAAACTGAAACTCTAGACAAGAAGTGCTATGAAATGGTCTGAGCCTCACATTGGTAATCTGAAAGACTGCAAAAGAGCCCACATCAATATAATTTACACCTGTAAATTTTACTTTTGCCCTTTGGCTGAGTCAGCCACTTGCTGAAGTGATAAATACAACAGCATGCTTTGGCACAGAAATCAGTATGGGAGTGCATCTGCAATCAGATTGTTTTAAAATTACACAGTTTTTATTTCTTCTCATTTGCAGTTCATTCTTTTGGGAAATTTTAGTCATCTCAGAAGATTAGAAAAATCCTTTTTTCTTAAGAAATGAAAACTGTAGTTCTCATGTAATTACTTGGTTGGGGATCTAAAGCATAAAGAGAAATATCAGGAGGGGTGAAACTTATTAAACTGGGGAATCTGACCACAATGTACACATTTTAAAAGGGCTAGAGGAGAGCACACATCCGCTTCTCTGTGTAAATCTTTTCTGAATTTTTGTGAGGCCTTATTTCCTCTGTATTTTAATTTTTCCTACTGTTTCAAAGAACTATTACATCTTTGACCTTCAGTGTTTAAATATTCAAGATTTATAACATAATTATAAAAAACCCCATAAAAATAAAAATATTTTGTAACTCTAATGATATTTCAGTTATTTGTTCCTATTACAGTTCAGTGGTCTAAACATTTTTCACCATCTGAAAGAATTTGCATAAAGCTTCTGTTTTTTTTCCTGGATGTGCTTGTGCTTTTGTGTGTGTGTGCCACAAAGGCATATTTCTCATACCCCTGGGATACAAGCAATGGAACTGCAGGTATAATCTTTATAAACTTTGCAGTGCTAATGTAATGATCAACATTTGTGGTGAAAAACACTTGAATATATTTTTGTAGTTATAAGAATACTTCAAATGATGAATTTCAAGGCTTTGATTAAAAAACAAAATATAAGAGCCTCTGATTTTAAATTTCCATCTATACCCCCCCCTCCCTGCCCCCCATCCTGTTGGCTGTAAACAATTGCTTTCAAGCTTTTCTTCTATTTCTAAGGCTCTGGCAAAAGACATCAACGAAAATCTTGTTGGAGTACCCTGAAACTCTTATTTGTGTAGAAATACATCCTAAAATGCTGACATTGGACAGGGTCAGAAACATATGATCCTTTTTGGGTATTACTTTAGCTACAGCTGGAAACGATCCTGTCATCAGAATTCAGTGTGTGAGTGTCAGCTCAGTGTTGGTCAGAAGACCCCATAGGCATGGATGGAGGGGCTGGAGAAAGGGGGAATTTTGCCTTCCCCACCTGGACTTGGGCTGCAGAGAGCTGTTTAGCGTTGCTGGGTGTCTGAGGATGTGGCTGGGACGGGGGCTGAGGTTTTCTCTTACACCCCAGGGAAAGGGGCACAGCTGAGTCAGGTACCCGAGGGCAGGAGGACATTTTCTTTGCACCAAAGGCTCAGGAGGGGCAGGCAGGTGGCCAGGGGAGAGCCAGAGGGTCTGTGAGGGGCTGGTGTGCCCCCAGGCTCTGCCCTGAGCCCTGGCTGCTGCCTGCCTGCCTGCAGCTCACCTCAGCTTCTGCCCAGCAGGTGGGATTCCTCTCCAAGGTAAGTAAATTTCCAATTTACATAATCCTCTTGGCCGCCTCGGTGAATTAGACACACCTAATACATTAGGCAAAGGATTTAGTGGTGATCTATTTACTGTCATTAGCTAATGACCAACTAATGACTCCCCCGACTTCACCCTGCCCCCCGTGGCAGGGAGCCCCGTGGCCAGAGCATGCCTGGCAAGGTGAGCAGCAGGGCAAAGGCACCAAAGTGAAACACAGCGTGATGGTGCACAGGCAGCCATGATTAGGTGAAATACTGTAAATTTAAACAGTAGGCCACACGTAATTTGCCTTCCCAAAATTAATTCTGAATCAATGGGTGAAAGTCAAATATGACTGGTAAGAGACAGAATGAGTGTCAGGTCTGATGGAAGGAGCATCACCTGAAAGATTGGCTACTGTAGCCATGTATAGGAGGGGCTTTTGAATGTTTTTTATGCTAAATTGTCTTAAAAATGTGAATGGAACCCAGTGTGAGCTACAGGAACAGACAAGGAAGATGTTAACTGTAAATGTTATTAAAGCACAGATGCTGTTTTTTCTGTAGCTTTGAAACTGGCATAATACAGTTCTGGTGTTATTTAATGCATATATATATTTGTATACAACAACAGCAGACCTCTATATTTTTCTAGATAGCAGAAATATATCTATATATTTTCATGTCACAAATGTGACTAGTTTTCAAAAAATGCTGTGTATATTAGGCTAGGAGATACAATCCCCATTCTGGGCATCAGTTATCCTTTACTGGTGAGGCACCAGGATGCTCCAGCACTGCAAAATTCTGCTTAGGAGGTGAGTCACTATCTTTGCATTTCAAATTAATTTAAATGTAGTTCCTGCTTACTTGTTGTACTTGCTGCTAGGGCTTCTGTGTTTTTCCCACACCTGCTGATGACAGCACTAATCCATCTAAGAGGAGGAAAAAACCACAGAATAATGCCTGTACTCAGATTTATTTGAGATGTCATTAGTCATCAGAGGAAAGTGCAACATCTCCCAGAGTGAAGGTGCAATTTTGATTAGTCCTTACATAATTAGAGAAAAACCTAAAAAACTTTAACTTTGCTAAACTGTACTAGGGTGCAGACACTGGAGATTAACTTCAGGAGTTAGGAGTGCATTTATATTTCCCACATGCTTATTTTACATCACCTTGCATTTTTTTAATGCATTGAAAGCCATGTAATGCTGAAGCATTTGCAGTATATTCCAAGTAACATACTGTAGCACATGCCTCTACTTTGTGTAGCTGTGGTCAGGAAACCTACTACTAGATATGACCTTGGAGTCTTGGTAAACTCCTGTCATATTGGGTTTATGCAGAAAAAAAAGAGAGAGAAAGCAAACCCACCCACCTGCCATTGGCACTCTGTAGAGATTAACTAAAATCGTGTTCTACAGTTGCTAAATCTAAACTGAGCACTAGCAATCACAAGCTTAGATCAGGTGTGAACACATGCTTTTACAGCTATGTATTTCTGTTGCATTAGCCAGGGTGCGTGGTGTGATATTTATGCTGGCTGATAACATGGCTGCCCAACGCCAAACTGAGTGGCTTCCTAACTCTGTCTCACTCAGTTGCTGTGCTCCTGGTATAATTGCCAGTAAAATCAGTACATGTGTCGGGACCAGCAAATGTGGCATCTCAAGCTCATGGGCAGGAAGCAATGAGGTGAGTGTGGGGCCCCACAGATCTCTGTCTTCAGTCGGCTCTAGGGCAGACTCTCTATGTCCATAGTTGGTCCTTTACTTAAAGTGTTCTCCTGTAGATCACCACAAGGAGGAGGCGTTTGTACCTGCAGTGCTCTGCTGTCCAGAGCACACTCCATTTGCTGTGGCTTTCCATGTCCTTTTTCTCAGCTCCTGGCTTGGGTTTGCTGCCGCTCAAGTCCATTTTTGGCAAGGCCCGAGAATGTTGCCATTTCCTAGCAGATCAGGTGATGCAGTTGTGTGTGAACAGGATTTGCTGGGAGAAGCATTGCTTCCTTTTCAGGGAAGGCAAGCAGTGACAAAGGATACATGCTGAGAAACGTTTTGGTAAATGAAGCAATAGTGCCTTTGGTTCAGACAAATGTGATTTTTATATATGTAGAAGATATTATTATCCAGTAAAAGAAAGTAAATCAGTAGGTTCCTAGCAATGAAAGATAAGGGAAGAAATACAGGGAAATAATGTATAACAAATGGCATAAGGACAACATACTTTTCACAGTTTCCACTAGAATTAAGGATAAGTAAATTTCTATTCACCTTTGAAGTGGTCTAATGACTGTTTAAAAGAGCAGCAGAAAGCTGGGGTGCTCTACAGAGACTATGATTTATTCTAAATGTGGAAAATATCCTACAGCGGGAATTACTTTAAAGTACTCTAATACATTTCAGAGAGTTGCTTCTGAGAAATCATAAAACAGTCCTTACTCCAGAATTTCTGAGATTTTCTAAATCATGTGCTTAACAGTAGCCACTTTATATCTACTGGCTTAGCAAGAGAATGGATCTTTGAAGGACTGAGGCTGAAGGCCATAGTTCTGCAAATGTTTATGTATGAGGAGAGAGTGAAGGGCTGAATCCTAAAAATCACACTATGCTGTGGTTGAGGAAAAAAATGTTGAGGAAAAGCAGAGTAGAGTGATATTTTTCACCTATAAATACTGTGGTATCCTTCAAGACAATTTCATAGAAGCTATGTGTTGAAAAGAAACTTCTGTTTTCATGAATGGCACCTTAAAAATACGGAAGAGAAAAACATTCAGCCAATCAATAACTCTACACTGTTATTGAAAGAATATTTTAATTAAAAAACTAGAGCATCCCCCACATGCTCTCCCTACTCCCATCCTGAAAAGCACTCCCCTTGCTTTCATGAGCACAAGCAAATCAACACTCTGTTAGCACAAGGTAGCTCTTGTTTGAATTGTGTACCCTGGAGATGCATAATGAGAGCAAAGGAACTGTTCCTAGGGGGCTTGGATTCTGAGAAAGGAGAAATATTAAAGTGCCCTGCATGAGCGGTCTGGATCCCATGAAGGGGGTGGAATAAAATAAAAATAAATCAGTTTTGTGAATTTGAACCTCATACATAGAAGTTAGGCCATAAAACGGTAATTTCCTTTACCCAGTATTTTTTATAACTGAAATTTCCATCTATGGGGGAGAATTTTTAAGGAGAGATGGCAAATGACATTCAGAAAAACCTCTATTACCTCCAAAAAGGTGCATTCAGAGCAGTGTGTTTAGGTCCAGAACCAAATCTGTGACTCCTTAGAATTAGAGATAAAAGAATATATAAAGCCCACTAAATGAGCTGGTAACAAGAATGAATTTCAGACCAAGGTGAGGTTAAACAAAAATCACTTGATTGTTTTAACAAAAACCTGCAATAATAAATTTAGTTGATCTGAACCCTTTTATTTTAGCAGAAGTACATTTTTTCTTGTTAGGAATTATTTAATCCTTTTTAGCCTTTTCTCGTTTAAGATTTATTGCACTTCTAGAAGTGGTGAGCATGGTACAGTGCTGATTGCAAATGTTTTGGTCCAATTCAGCACATATATTACTATATGGATCTCACCTTGACTGCAGGTATAAACCAAGCAGAAAGAGCAATGGTAGAATGTACTGTCATAAAGAGATTTGACATTGGAGACTAAGAAAGTGCCACTATGTGGAATTACAGAGTGGCAGAATGTTAGGGGTTGTAAGGGACCTCTGGAGATCATTCAGTTCAACACCCCAGCCAGGGCAGTTTCATCTAGAGTAGGCTGCACAGAATGGCATCCAGGAGGTCTTTGAGTGTCTCCGGAGTAGGAGACTCCAGTACCTCTCTGGGCAACCTGTTCCAGTGCTCTATTACTCTTACAGCAAATAAGTTCTCCCATGTGTTTTGGTTGAACCTCCTGTGTTCCAGTTTGTGATCACTGTCCCTTGTCCTATCACCGGACATGACTGAAAAGAGTCTGGGCCCATTCTCCTGACACCAGTCCTTCAGATATTTTTAAGAATTGATGAGATCCCTTGTCAGTCTTTGTCCAGGATGAACAGACCCAGCTCTCGCAGCCTTTCCTCACATGGTAGATGCTCCAGTACCCTGATCCTCTTAGTGGCTCTTCACTGGATCATCTCCAGAATCCCTTGTCCTTCATGAACTGCGGAGTCCTGAACTGGACACAGTACTTCAGATGGGGCCTCACCAGGGTGGACTAGAAGGGAAGGATAACCTCCTTCAACCTGCTTGCCAAACTCCTTGAGGCACCACAGGTTGCCATTGGCCTTTTTGGTCACAAGGGCACACTGCTGGCTTTTGGTCATCCTGTTGTCCACCAGAACTCCCAAATCTCTTTCCACAGAGCTGCTTCCCAGAAGGTCAGCCCCCAGCCTGTACTGGTGCATTCCAGGAGGTTGTACCCCACACTTGCCCCTGCTGAAGCTCATGGGTATTCTCTCTGCCCAGCTCTCCAGCCTATCTAGGTCATGCTGGATGGAAACACAGGCCTCCTGTAGGTCAGCCACCCCTCCCATTTTTGTATCACCAATGAATTTGATGAGGTTACGTTCTGTCCCTTCTTCCAGGTCATAGATGAGTACACTAAACAGGAGTGGATCCAGTACTGACCCTAATGTCAGTATTACAGGCAGAATATATCTTCTTCTGCCCTGATGCTGTATTCTCATCTTTGGTTATCCTTTTTTCATGTTTGACATTTGCTCTGCTAAGATAATATTTTAATATGTCTTATTAGTGACTCAATTTAATTTAAAGGAAGTGTAGTGAGTAAAAATCCCTGTGGTCAGATTCTTAGCATGAATAAACATTTATACTTATATGCATTCCACTTTGGGATTGGCAAGCACCTTCTCAAATACTCAGCAGCTCCTTGAATAGTCCATCACTAAAAGTTCAAGGTGATGACCCTGTAGCTCTTATTAGATTGACACATGAATGACACAGTTCTGACTCTGCTAAAGATTAGAGTACAAAACATGCTAATTGATGTGTTACAGAATTGGATTTCTCAATAATCTATTTATTAAAAGGTACAAGGTTTCACTATTCCCTGTTGTTGAGCTTGTGGTTTACAAAACCAACTTGCTTGCTGCAAAACTGCACATTTTTATTGCTCACTTGTATGCAGAAGAACTGGGGAAGCTAGTGATGTCTCTAGGGCTTTTGTAGCCCTCAATGTGCTGGAAAATGTCTGCTTCACCCAGCTTCTGGTCACACAATAAACAGTCTCTAAACATTTTGCTGTGCCTAACATTTTGCTGCCATAGGCAACCACTTAATCTGCCTACACAGTGGAGCTTACCCTGAGGGGATGCAATATGTGTTGGAAAGGACAGATTTATAATAAAACATAAGTCCTCAAGACTAGTGAAAAAAAATAGCTGTTCATTTGAGGTTTCCTGCTATATTATCGGCTGTTCTAATAACAGAAGAGTTAATTTCTACTATCAAGGTTCCACATGGATTGCTTCTTCAAGCAGATTTGTTTCCACCTCACAATCAATACTGTATTTCTGCTTTAGGTTGCACCCTTTTATCATATAAGCATCTTCTGTATAAACCAGACTTGAAAGGTACCCTTGTGAACCATGAGGAGACCAAAGTGAAAACCCATGACAGCCAGTTGGAAATGAATTCAGCTCTCATGGCTTGACTTTCCTTTTTGTTTACATTTGCATTAAGTAGCACAGCAGAAGGAGGCACTATGCCCAGGGTAGAGGGGGAACCCCTCTCCTTTGGGAGGCAAAGTAGACACCGAGTCTCCATTTAAACCTCATTATGACATCAATTCATGTGAAAAAAGAAAAATCACAGGTTTGTGGTTCATGCCTGTAATAAGCCCTTTAGAAACAAGCTGCTCTGGCAACGTAATTTAATCCTTGCTACTTCCAGGTTTTTTTATAATTATATATTTCTCTGCCATAAGAGAACTAGGATTTGTTGTGAATCAGGTCACCCCGTAGCTGTTTTACTTGAATGAAGAACTCATACTGCTTCTTAGAGTCTGTTATGACTCCTCTAATTTAAGACTATTACCTGAAACAGACGTATTTTATTTGGCTTTTTCCATGTTGATGGAGTGTGAAACCTTGCAAAATGATCTCCAAGTGCCTCTGTAGAATAAGACTTATAAGGCTCATTGTGATAAGTTAGAGCGAAGTAACCATAAAAGTTTTCAGGCTGTCTGTGCTCCACGTGAGGTGCTTGGGTCTCAGTGAAAGTGAGCAGCCTGCTTCTCCTGCTGAGTGAAAGAAGAGGGGCTTGCTAAGGCTCTTTTATAAAAGATAGATTTGCCAGGAAAGCCTTGTTCTCCCAGAGGTATTTTAAAACAGCCGCGCATGGCCAGAGCTACTGCCTTCCCATGTCTTTAGAAGGTTTATGGTTCTTGGAAAAATGAGAGCTTTCAGCCACACGATGTCTTAAAGATTCTATTCTTCTCCAAATCAGTTATTGATATTGAAGTTTATAAGCATGCAGAATGGGCAGGAAAGGTGTTCACTGGCAAAACTCAGCCTCAGTATCAGGATTTCAAAAAAGCAGGCTTGAGCTTTGGGTAGTGAATTTACTTCTTTCCCCTACTCCACAAGTTGTGGACTTGACTTTTAATCTGAGATACAGTAATTACAAATGAATTAGAACAAGTGTGGTTTTAGGCCACATTTATGTTGTGTTGTGTTTGCACACTGGCTGGTGGTAGGGTTGGCTTGAGTTACAGAAACTTCAATGCTAATCTAATTTACACTTGCATTGCCAGAAGTTGTTCTGGCAGCTGAAAATAATGACATCTGCCAAGGGTGCAAATATCCTGTGTGGTTTTTTTCTGATCACATTGCATGGTATAAGAGCATATGCCACATCAGCTGGAAGCTAAAGCTGTCATACGTTCTCCTCACCAGCAAACATGCAGTCTCCCATCCTCTTCTTGATGCATGTTTTAAAATGGATGTAAAAGTCATGAGATGCAGAGGTCTATGCTAGCTTTGCCTCATTCACAAAAGTTTCACATAAGCAGACTATTTCTAATTTTCAGATTTTTCACGCATGTGTCCTCTTATGATCAAATTAGCATAAAGGGATCACTGAGTCATGGACAGCTAAGCAATCATTCGCATGTCTTGAATCTTTAGGCTTATGAGTAATTCAACCAGTTCTCTTATATGCCAGTAGATAAAGCTGTTTGTATTCATTAACAATACTTTGATGTAAAAAAATAATTGAAAACCGTTCTTCAGAGGATATTGTTTCTCTTTTATCTACTTCTAATTTCTTATTCTTCTCCAAAGTCTGGGAATATACTTTTGTCATGTATTTGTCACTATCTGAGAGCTGACCATGGTCATTCTGAAAACTTAATGTATCTGAGCTCACAAATGCTGCTAAAAGGCATAGTTCAAGCACAGCATATGTGTTAATATAATCACCTTAATTTTCTGAGGTTGGCGTTTGGCAAATTTATGTGTAATATGATATAGATCTGTGAACCCATGACGGGCGTGAATAATCTGTTTCTGGACCAATCACCTTCCCTTCCAATACAAGAACTAGGGCCATTACATTAAACTAGAAGGAGGCAAATTCTGAATAAACAAATTAAAGTGGTTTTTCACAGTGTCTAGCTAAGCTGCAGGAAGTCTTTCCACATCATTCCAGTGTACTAAATCTTACAGAATTGCAAGGGGAACCTAGCAACATTCATTGGGAAACAAAGGAAAATACTAAACACAGAAAACATCTAGCTCAGGAAGACATTAACCCTTGGAAGCTGGAGGACTGGAAGTTGCTTATGTCAGGTGTCATTTGTATTTTCTTTTACCCCTCCTTAGGCATCTGATTTTGGCCACTTTTACAGGCAAGGTGTTGGATTAGCTATGCTTTTGGCATCCATTGTGGCTGCGCTATGTTATATTACATTATGTGTTGTACTACAGATGCCTGCAATATGTTTGTGGAATACCCTGCATTCCTGTCTAAGTCACATCCAATCTTCAAAGGGCCTGCTTCTTCCCACAGACTGTGGGACTAGCTTAAGGTAACAAGCTAAAATTTTTATCTCTGGCTTAAGAAAAATTTGATGAAGTGGTATTTCCCTGCATGACACAGCTGTGCAAACTGTTGTGCAGTCTCTCTCTAGTTAAGGGAGACTTGGCTAAGAAAGAGATTGTTCTTTTTCTGTGTTCATAAAATTCATTTGCACTAATAAAGCTTTGCAAGTAGGAGCATTCTCAGGGAATAAGCCCTAACTCAGTCTGAATAAACTGGATCAAAACTTATATTTTAAGTTAGCTAATTGTTCATAAGCAGATTTATATACTATCCAATCAGCTCTAGACTGCTCTGAGTTTTTTGATTTTGGGAGGACATGAGGGATATACAGATACGAATGTTATTTTTAATTTTTCTATGTCATTATAATATCCCTGTCTATGTAAATATAATATTCATTAGTCAAAGATGCTCATCTATCAGTGTGAAGTGGTTTGAAGGAACTGCTTGGATAGACTTCTTTTCTACATGTATTTAACAGTCTTTAGAATTATGAACCATTTTATATGCTGGAACTAGGTAATCTTTAAGGTCCCTCCCACCCCAAGCCATTCTATGATTCTATGATTCCTATCTGAAATTTACAGTAAATTAGAAATTAGTCAAGGCCACTAATATAAATCAGAAATCCCCTTCATTGTTTTCTCTGTATGAATACTTGATAAAAGTTCACATGATGATGTAAAGGGGAAAATATGTGTCTTCATGTGGCTTGATTTTCATAAATGTATCACATCTAATATCATCTAGGATCAGAACAGCATCTTTGATCTTAGAGCATCTTAGAAAATGGCTTTTGTTACACCTGCCTGACCCGTTCTTTACTGCTGACCCTTAGTGAGAGAGGAGATAGTGCTATTACTGTTTTCACTAAAGGCTCATAGAATGGCTGAATACTGACAAACTAATGAGGTATAGATGTAGGTGGAAAGGTTCAAAACTTTGGAGATAGCATGAAGTGTTATTGGCTAATTAGGACCTGTGCTTTCCTGTAGTCATGCTGACCCAAAGCTGATGCAGGGTAGACCTGGACTGGGATGGACATACTTCAGTACAGATTTCTTGGCAGTAATTCACTTTGCAGCTCTTCCAGATTTTTACAACTCTTGCTCTTGCTCTTGAATTTAAGAAAATGCTGGACTAACAGAGAGTATTACACCTAAAAAATGTTAGAAGCCTGTTAAGAAAAGAAGCCAGGAAAGACTGAAAAGTTAGGTAATGCTGGAAATAAGGTTGTCTTGAATATTTTTGCTGCTCTTCCCCTGTGTGAACATTACACAATCCTTAATTATACAAACACATTATGTTTTCATAAGATCCCAATCACCTGCAGTGCTCACTGGCTGAACAACTATTCAATACACTGTTTTCACTCTTCAGTGTCTGACTTTTGATTTATTTCACACTACTGAAAAATCCTCTTTGGAGTTCCCTGTTGTGCTTATCAATGTGATATGTAGTGTTTTTCTAGGGAGTCGTAAGTCTTTGTCACTGTATCTGTGCTGAGGAAAGTGATGCTATTCTCTGTTTCACAGATGAAAAACTGATCACAGAAGAGTGTAACCAGTGAGATAGCAGTAGCCTGTAGAACTTTGAGATAGCCAGTTCAAAATGCAGCATGTGCTCTCTGATTTTGTATCCTTGACTCCTTATTGCCTTTGAAGGGTAAATGGCTTCCTATGTGAAAAACACATATTTATTCCTTTGAAACAGGAAACATTTTAGCCCTTCTAGAAGAATCTGGGTGAAGTTGTTACCACTCATTGCCAGTCATGTAACACCATTGGCTTTAACTATAACTAACATAACATATACATACAATGATAACTAACAAACTGTGTAGAACCAGAATGTAAAGCCAAAGAGGGACTCAGTCTCTCAGGGGCAGAGGACTGTTCTCACCAGGGAGGTCATTTTATAGTGGGAAAAGAAATGAGTTTAGGTCTATGGAAGAAAGCTGCACCTTGCCAGTGAATGTTACTGTCAGACGATGGGCCTCTTTTTTCTGCCATAGTAGATGGAGACATTGGAATGGATTAAACTCATCTAATTTAGATTCTTCTAATCTTATAATTTAAGTTAGTTTTGAGATAATCAGAAGTTTTTACTTTAACCATTCTTGACAGGAAACAAGGTAGGTAAAACATGTCTTGAGGCCTTAAGAACACACAATAAAAGCAACGAGTATAGTCAGTGTGATTAGGGTCAAAAGAATACTGAGAGACATTTATTCTTTTAAAGAAAATTTTAAAAGGTGTCTTGTAGTATATTTCTACAAAATTTTCTGCGTGCATGAAGCATAAGGCCAAACTTTTAACAGGAGTGTGTACTGATAGGACTAAGGTTTTTTCACAGTAGAGCCCTGAGCTGTGTCTGCCACTTCTGAATATTGCATAAGAGAGTGGTCATGAGGAAAAACTAGGAAACTCAAGTGTGACTGAAAGCACCTGGGAAGAGAGTGCTGTGATGCATACCTGGGACATAGCTCTTTCAATGTCTTTCTCATTGCAACCTCCACTTCTTCATTTCCTTGTGTACAGCTAGCTCTTGCCCTCCTTCTCTGGATGCCTAATGAGCTAATAAATCAAATATCTTCTTCCTCTTCCCTGCCATTCTATCTCAGAAATTAAATCTTCCATTAATTTCCATTTTCTTTCTGTCGAGATTTTTCATTCCTTTGTTTACCCTATTTGCTCTCCCGCTTCTTAGTTTTCTGAGTTTTCTTAGTTTAGAATCATAGATTCAAACCCAGAAAAAAACCAAACCAAAACACAACAGGTTTTTTTTGTGTTCCACACCCTGGACTCACAATTTGATCCTAACCTGGCCTTTACCTCAAAGGTCTTCTAGGCTGCTGAAACTTGGAAAAATGCCAAATTTTCATGACAACAGGAAAAGATAGAGTTTGTGATTTGCCTTACAAAATTAAAAACTGTCAATCCAGAACATGTTTCACCCTCAGCTACTCAAAGACACAGTTTAACAAAGATTTTAGCATAGGGAAAAATATATTTTTCTCATTAGGAAATATTGGATGTACTCATACAAAATTTGAAGACATTTTTTTTTGTTTGCTTTGCACAGAAACAGACATTCAGCAGAGAAAGTTTTCAACACAGTTGTTAAAAATTGACAAAATTATAAGCAACTGAAGATATAGTCTTACAATGGGCATGTTAAGTGACTTCAAATCTAGAGAAAATTACAGGATTTAATGAGAGCTACCATGCTTTAATGTGCTGTTGGTGTCACCCTGTTGAAGAGCAGAGTCTGTTGTATCTTATGCATTCATAGTATGAGAGGCATTGGTGATGAGTCAAGATGGTGTGCCATTCCTCAGTCTAATACACAGAGGAAAAAAGATTTTAAATCATAAAAAGCTGGAAAAATGCCAGGCAATAATTTGGAACAATGTGGCCCATAATCCTGCTGCAGTAATACTGTTATCTCACATTTTTGGCAGTTCTGATTGCCCACTCTTCTCCATGGCAAATTAAATCTGTTCATAAACTATCTATACTACAAGCATCTGAAAATTTTTGTGTGGCAGTATGCTTCAGGAGCCAAGTTTGGTACTACTTTAATTTACAGATTAAAATAAATGGGAAACAATTTTTCAAGCTTAGAAGAAATTTTTCTTTTTTATGCCTGTTACATAATTTTCCATTGCAGAGCATTTATACTTTCTTATGGAAATATTTTATTTTAAAAATAAATTTACCAGATGAAATCTGCATCACCACCAAATTTTTTTGTTCTTCCTCAAATCACAACCTGAATATCAAACAGAACATTTGGTTGCTAGTCTTTCATGTCCTGTTCATAAGCAGAAGGACCCACTATTTACCTTTCTTGGTATTGACATCTTCCTGAGAACTACAATGGAAATACTTTAAGGTTTCAGGAACATGAAAGACTCATACCAATATTTATTCTATAATTTTGCCCAGGTAGCATGATCTATCAAATAGAACAGTCAACTAATTCCTTAAAGATCAATTAAGGACATTGGTTGGTAAATGGCACACTGATAAAATCACACAGGACTTAAATGGACAGAAATGCATCTGAGCTCATCACTAATTACTTTTATACAGCCCCCATAGAAAATCTGATAAATTTATAGTGCTTTTCGAGTCAGTTAAATAATGTTAGAAAGTGTTAAGGTATTTATTTCAGAAAGGATTTAAAAATACATCACAAAGTTATCTCTCCTGATATCTTTCTTTGATAATTTTTTCTAAAATGTAAGCCTTAAATAATCTCTAGACAAATAGAGTTGAAATCAGTGCTGGACGGTCCTGGAACATCCTATTGGCTTGTATGCAAAGAGAGGTATGTTCCCCTCCTGAGCAATGTGATAACTTCATAACAAAGTACTTCACTGAACCCAGGAAAACAAAGTGCCAGTGTGAGAGTGATGGCAATCTGTTTCTCCAAGGCTTGGGTTGCTCCTATGTTTTGATTAGAGAATTATTTTTTTATTTAATTTTTTTTTTAAAGATGGGGCCAAGTCTTCTGTAAAAGGGCATATGCATTTTCAATGTTGCATTTATGTGTGTACGTAGTCACAAACATGTCTTTTAGTACAGCTAAATATGTCTCTTGAGTTACTTGACCTTAAGGAGAAAGAATCTTATACATTTATACATTGATAATTTATTAATACCATGTCATATGATTTAAAATTACATGAATATGACAAATTGTTACTTCCTTAAGCTACCATGTTTCAATAAATATTTTGCTTTCTGAGGCTTGATTTCCATTCACCCTGAAATACTCATGTCAGCTCCCGTAGAGCCCACATTGACCTTCAACACCTGTTAAACAGCTAAGAAGTCTTGTGGTGGATTTGATATATTTCTGTGGTAAGGCTGTATATGTTGCTTTTTCTCACAAAATACACTGGATTGCTTCTTTGTTAATCCCAAATCAAATCCATATAGCTGATGTTCTTCCTTCTTGTGCTGGTATGTGGAAAGTGGAAGGAACAAGTATCACTGCAGCAGTGCTCCTGACTGTGTGAACAATGCAGTCCCACACTAGATTAGTCTGTCCACTCAGAAATACCCAGTCCTGAAAGACAAAAACTGTGGGGTTTTTTTCTCCTACCTCTAGAACTGGAATTCCCCTGGTGATCTTTTCAAAGAAGATGCAGCAGTATGCTCTACCTAGCTTGGATGTCATGATTTTACACACAAACTACTAAAATCTACATTTTAAAATCTAAAATTTTAAAAATTTAAATTAAAAAAATTTACAAATTTAAAATTTAAAATCTAAAATTTACTACAAAATCACATGGATTTATACTAGTACAAAATCCTGACCTCTTACAAAGATATACAAAATAACAAAACCACAGCTGTGTCTTTGAGATTAAAAAGTGTTTTCAAGACAGTGCAAAAAGATGCCATTTGGAACAGTCAAGCATTAAAGGCTTCAGAAAAGATATCTGTAATGTTGTCTTAAAAATGTCATATTTAACTTCATGCATGAAGTAATATATTTGTGTAGGGATATAACAATATCTAATAGCAAATAAGCCTTTACTTAAGTAATAACTCTTAAGTGAGACAGCTCAGTAGAGAGATTTCTCTTGTTACATAGGTTACATTGCTTGTAGACCAAATGTACCTTGTGTTATTTTTTGGTGTGGGTTTGGCATCTGACTAAAATAGCTATAGCAGGTGAGGCTAAAGAGATAATTCCCTTTCACTCAGCCTGTGCTGTGTTATTTGTGTTCTGGGCTTGGCCAAAGAAATGCAAGATATGCAGCTCTCTCTGTTGAATGCTTTGCTCCACCGTGTTTTAACACAAGGCTTCCATGAAATTCTCTCTCCCCTGCTGGGCTGTGATAAAATCCATGTGTCAGAAGTTGAAAAGGCAAAGGCAAGAGGATAGCTGTGAGTGCATACCATCAGAGATTTTCCCATGTAAATGAAAATTGGTTTTACTTTGCAACTGCAATCAACAGGAGTGGTAAGACACCCGGTAAATTGATTTATAGTAGTTTGATCTTAGTAAACATGTTTAAATTTGATTGTGAAAGAAGTTAATTGGCTATATTGATTAATGTGCAGCCTTCATTATGTACAAGTGTCGAGTGCCTGTTAGTACCAAAGGATCTTTCTCAGTAGAAGAAATTTCTGCAGTTTTCAAAGTTCAATCAATCACACAGAGAAAAAGCTCCCTGCTATGTGGGGTTACTTGTGAGGACTGTACACCTTTGGAGAAGTGATTTAGCTGATTTAGCAGAGATAGTGGGCTTCAATAGGAGAAAATTGCTCTAATCCTTCTCTTTTCATTTAGCTGCAGAATTTAAGTATAGGATCTGGAGAAACGCAAGAGAAAAGGACAGAATATTGATAAGTTTCCAGATATGATAGCACTGAAGACTATAAATCCTTTGACAGAGAAATGCTTACAATGTAAAATGATGAGAAAAGTTTATATTAACTGCTCAATGGTACTCACTTTAGAAAAAATTGTTGATGCTGTTAGTCTTTTTTACACCTTCTTGGAAGAGGCTGATATCAAACTACTGCAAACTAAGGTGTCGCTTATTTGTCATCTACAAATTGATGTACTAGCAAAATAATATAGTGACAACAGGAAAATGATTAAGCTTTTTTTTTTTGCTGGCTAGAATGTGATTATTCTTCATAATTTATCCACTTTCACTTGGCTTCTCCAAGACAAATAGACATTGGCATATGATGCAATAGACTCTGAAGTGATTGGGACATTCTTCACTTATCTCAATGATAAAACTCCTCCTGTCTATGGATTTCTACCACTTGCATAGCTTTCAACAGTTTTGTTCCTCTGTGGGATGAAAAGTTAATATTTAAGGGTTCTAAGAACAGTCTAATCCCTTTAGGTTTAGATAAAAGAAAAAAAAATAGCAAAAAATATTTACTGTCTATGAAATTAAAAGTTCTTGGGCTCTTTTTTTTAATTACATAACATGTATACAACTGTAGAAACAAGAGTCTTAGCAAGTCAGGGTCTCACTGAGAGACACACTTTTTAAAGATACAGGAAATATTACTCAGATTAGGGCCCTCGAGCACATGTCTACAAAATATTTAGATGCTCACTTTTCACTGGCATCCATAATAGGTGTCAGATTAGCTCACAAATTAAGGTAGCTGAATTTTTATGACTGTATGTACATGTCTTCCTAGGCACTAGGTGCCCCCACCTTATTGTAATCCTAATCAATGGATGCCAGGTGTGCATGTCCACTGCCTGAATATGGACATGAAGTACCACTTGAGATGATCTATAGTGTCCCAACTAGGCTCTGGCTGACAACCCTGAGGGTCTCAGGCCTTCTGTAGGAAGTGGCACATCACCAGTGTCTTGGAAAACCCAAATGTCAGATTATTTTGTTCAGCTAGCTGAACCAAGTCCCTGTTTACCACAGCCGGAGGAGTACTAAGAGTTATTCAGCTGACCTATTTAAAAAACACAAAAGTAAAGAGCACATACCTCTGTGGGTCTAGTTCTTTCTATCCAAGAAAGCCCACACTTGACACCAGTTTTCTTTCCATTCTATCAGCACGTGAAAATTTTTCAGCCCTGAAAAAGGCAAGTGAGACTAAGATAGTGAGCAAATAAAGTTGCCAGACTCCTCCCAACAAGGTCACCTGAAGTGAGTTTCTCTGGAATTTGTCCAGTAGGGTTTTAAATATCTTCAAAGACGCAGAGTACTCAATCTCTCTAGGTAGTCTGTTCCAGTTTTTGACCATTCTCACAGTAGAAAATATATTTCTTATGTTTACATAGGATTTCTTGTATATCAGCTTGTGCCTGTTGCTGCTTGTCCTTTCATTGGTCATCTCTAAGAAGGGTCTGGCTCTGTCTTCTCTACTGTCCTCCATGAGGTTTTTATACATGTGGATAAGATACTCCTGAGCCTTGTTTTCTCTAGGCTTAAAAACTGCAGCTCTCTCAGCCTGTCTTTGTATATCAGATGCTCTAATCCCTTGATTGTATCTGTAGCCCTAAATCACTTGATGTTAGTCCTCTCTCCTCTCTCCTCTCTCCTCTCCTCTCCTCTCCTCTCCTCTCCTCTCCTCTCCTCTCCTCTCCTCTCCCTCTCCCTCTCCCTCTCCCTCTCCCTCTCCCTCTCCCTCTCCCTCTCCCTCTCCCTCTCCCTCTCCCTCTCCCTTTCCTTCTCCTTCTCATCTCCGTCTCTGCCATCTCCTTCTCCTCCCTTTCTCCTCCCTTTCTCCAGCTGAACCCCCCCAGCTCTCTCCCCCTGGCTCCTGAGCTGCTCCAGCCCTCCCAGCACTTCCAGGACCTCCTCTGGACTGGCTCCAACAGCTCCAATTGCAGATGACACCAGTGCTGGCCCTGGAGTAATTTAATTTGGGTGACAGAGGGCAGGAGCTGTGTTGGGTGGTGGCAACGTGAGCATCCTGGCGTGGTGTGGGGGGGGAGCACGTGGCGGGGAGCAGCCCCGGGATGAGGTGATTAGAGCTGAATCTTGTTACTGCTTAATCACCCCTGGGGAGATGGTGGTGGGCAGGGGATGGGCAGCTCCCAACCCATCTGCTCCACACCGAGGGATGTGGCTCTCTCCCAGGAGTGCCCGGTGCTGGTGTGAATGGGGAAGCTCCGGATTGAAGTCTTTGGAGCACAACTGGGATGGCACTGGTTTGAGCTGAGCATCTGAGGGCCCTGGGGGTGTTGATCCTGGAGCAGAGGAGGCTGAGGGGAGACCTTCTGGCTCTCTGCAACCCCCTGAGAGGAGGTTGGAGCCAGGGGGGGTCGGGCTCTGCTCCCCAGGAACAAGGGATGGGACAAGAGGAAGGGCCTCAGTTGTGCCAGGGGAGGTTGAGGTTGGAGCTGGNTTCTTAGAGATGACCAATGAAAGGACAAGCAGCAACAGGCACAAGCTGATATACAAGAAATCCTATGTAAACATAAGAAATATATTTTCTACTGTGAGAATGGTCAAAAACTGGAACAGACTACCTAGAGAGATTGAGTACTCTGCGTCTTTGAAGATATTTAAAACCCTACTGGACAAATTCCAGAGAAACTCACTTCAGGTGACCTTGTTGGGAGGAGTCTGGCAACTTTATTTCCTCACTATCCTACCCTCTTCTTTTTCAGGACATTTATTGCTTTTTACACTCCACAGTTTCAAAACCTATTTAAATCTGAAGTTTTCCTTCCAGGATTTGTGAAGAATAAACAACAATTGCACTTCTAGTTTTTTCCTTGATTTTTCACCTCTAACCAGAGGTCCCTAGTTAGCAAATTATCCAAAGAAGTTAAAAGCACTCCTAAAATGCCTGGATGATTTTTCACTGTTCACAAACCGAATTATTTTGTTTTGGCTATTTCGTTTTCAAACCCCATTAGGTGAGCTTGGGAAGATAATTTTTATACCTCACACAAGCTCCAAATAATCTTTTATATGTAATTTTGAACTTTCTTCTCCATTCACAGGTTCTCTTTCCTGTCCAGACCAATTATTACCACCCTTGGTACCAGCTAAGTTAGTATTTAAATGGAGAAAGGTGAAGAAGTACATGCATTGTACTTGCTGATCATAAATTGAATGGGAATAAATGTAATTTGTGTAAATTCCCTGTAAAAACACTTGTAAATAGTTCTTTGAAGTGTAAAGACATAGCCTCCATTGAGAAGCAGTCCATCAAGAGCTATTAATAATACCAGAAATATCTTAAGCTGTCATTGGAAAGATTTTATTAACCTTTTGACCAAGCCATGATTAATCAAAGATAAGGGGAAATTATTACTAGCTAAATGAAAATCTGTCAGACCCTACCTCCCACACCCCAGTATGACTGATGAGCTTAAGGCATAACCAAAGGGTCTTATTCTGTCTGCTTTTAGTTGTTACTTAATTTTAGCTGTTGTGCTTGTGATTCTAATCTAAGATTGAGAAAGCAATGACTTTTTGAGGCTGCTGTCTACCCAAGGCTTTGAAATCTAAGTTTCCCCACTGTGGGAGTCCTGTTACTCTGGACTGTAACACCCACTATCAATGGAAAGGAATTGCCACAGCATCTCCTGTAGGAACATACATTCCCATAGGGACTATTCCAGGGGTCTGAGTCTGCAAAACCAGCTTTGTACAAGAGGATATAGAGATTATCATCAAGAGAGGATATTTGTGAAACACATTAAGGAAGTTTAAATCTTCCTTTTACTGTTAGGTGTAGCTTCACTTAACTGTTTTCTTTTAACTGACATATAAATAATCCTATAAATAACACATAAATGAATAATAAAATCTGTCACTGGTATACATGTGCACAGGCTATTCACAGGGAATCTGGTTAGCCCGACTAGTATGAGGTCCTGGTAGTAATAAAAACACTGTATCAGCTTTGGAATCTCTGCTTCAAGCAATTCTATTCAATATTCTCAGCACCCCTGTAAATAACAAAGGGACTATTTTGCTGAGCTACATGTAAAAATGCAAGCAATTTTTGTAGTATAGGTGGAGCAGTGTTGAGAAAAAAATATATAAATGTGGAAAATAAAAGATGTGTTCTCATGTATTTATTTGTGATTAACTGTCTTTGATGGGAAACCCTTGCCACTTTTTAAAATTTTTGCTATCATTTTAATGGATGTAGAGGCTTCTACATGCAGGATGAGAGTCTTCTAAAATGTTAATAGCAAGTGGCTTTAATATATTTTCCTTAATATAAAGGAAATGTAAAAGAAATGTGAAAGGTGAAAGCTGTGCAAATGATCACTCACTGAGCATAAAAATGACTTACACTTTAAATAAACTTCTTCACCTAAAACTGGTTCATTTCTTCATAAAATATGGCACATGAAGCTTAATGAGTGACACCGGAAAATATAGTTCTGTGTGCTAATATTTAAAGAGAACCTGTTTTAGAAGTTATCCTGTGTGTACTTAATATGTGTAACATAATTCTCATGGTTAGAAGTATCTGATTGTTTTATATGGCTTGGAAGATGAAGGACTCTAGATGTATTATATTTAGTAGAAGAGAAAACAACATGAATCCAGAACTGTATTTTTTACTTTTTTTTTTTTTTTTTTTTTTTTTTTTTTTTTTTTTTTAAAGCTAAATATTAATTCAGGTAAGCTAAATAAATTTTAGGAAGCTTATTTATCACTAATATATGTCAGCATATTATTTTCTGTATCTTTTATATGTACTTGGACATATTAGAAAAGAAACTCTATGCACTTGAATTTGTCTGTGAAGTATTGAACTGTGATGTGCATGATCATCTTCCCTTCTCCTCCTCCCAAATCTTTAACTTTTTTGCTGGATGCTGAAATATTTATTCAATATTTTTTTTTATTTATAAAGAAACAAAAAGATTTTTTTTTTTATTTCTCCTGAGACAAGAAATGAAAGGACTGAAATGCAATCTCATGAGGAAAGCATGTCACTTGACAGTGTCTCACCTAATTTTAGGAAATAAGAACAGCCCTTATAAAATAGATTTTATTTAAAACTGAAGACCTCCGGTTATCTGGTCCAAATTCTGGACTTTTTTTCCTGTTTATTTTGTCAATTATACCAATTTTTGTTAACTTCTACAGTAGTCTCATGCTGCAGCTCACTTCTCACATTGTTCTTGTGCTGGAAATGTGCAAGAGAATTAGTACCTTATAAGAAGGAGAATAATTTTGAATCCTTCTTGAGGCCTTTCTCCATGGAATTTTGTAATGAATTCTAGAAGGCAGCTAGTGAAAATAAAATAAAATGCCCCAACAAACTGTATCTAAAGCATTTTCCATTAAATTATTAATTTTTACAGGTTGCTGATTTTTCTTATATCCTAGAAGAGCCTTAAAATAGTTTGAAAAATTTTGTTACTTCACTGGGGGCTGAAAGGATCTTTTTTTTTTCCTTTTTTTTTCTCAGCTAGTTGGCATAACAGGTTTGACTGAGGTAAATTCCTCTCCCGATTTCCTATATGTATATATTAATCTTTTTGAGGGATGATGGTTTCTTGGAAATCCATGTTTGGCATCTTTCCACTGAACCAAACTTTGTGCTATAGATTCTGCTCTGAAATTGTACCAGTTGTGTTTAAAATAAGGGGATTTTTTTTTCTCCTGATAATTTTTATTTGCACTTCAAAACAAACAAACCACAACAACAACAACAAAACCCCAACACCCCAAACCCCCAAAACCAAATCAAAACTAGAGTAGGTGTTTCAGAGAATTTCCAGGTGAAATTCACTGAATTGCAGGAACATTTGAGAAATTACTGGGAAACAATGTAATGACAGTGAATTTGCATGTAATGGTACGATAAAGTTACAACAGTGGAAATTGCATATAATCGTGTTTAATGATTTTTATCATATTATGGGAAAAATGTTTCACAATTTGAAAGAATATTTTTGTTTTATTTGACTTGATGATCAATGAAAATTCTTGGAAGCTGGCATTAAATTCCTTTTGTGTGTGTGTGTGTGTGCCAGATGTCCCATGGTAGCAGTCACCAAATCTCAAAATATGAGAGAACACATGCATGTTAAAGACTCCGTGTTTTTACTATTTGTCTGTCTTTTGAATCATAGGTGCTCCAATACGGGATAAAAATAAATTTTGTAGTGGTATATTAATGTATCTGTTCTGAACAATTATCTTAAAATGATGAGGATATAAATTAAATTCTTCTCTTCTGTTTTGGAGGAATCTTCCACTCAATTCAACTGTCAAATCAAGTAAAATGTCAGCATAATTGGTTGCAAAGTAGTCCTTAATAAGTCCTTAGTAATCAGTATTTCAACTGTCAGTCTAATTTAGTGTGACTGCAATGTTCATAATTATAAGAAGTTTTAGAGCTGTAGTTAACAACTGGAGAGGCAGGGGGGCCCACAAAATGCTTCAGTGAGCTGTCAAGAGATCAGAAACATTTTAAAATTTGAATGTGCTTTTAACCACTTTACTGTGTAAAAGGAGTATGTTAAATGTCATCTTTAAAGGCATTTCTGCGATAATAGCATGGACCCAACGAGATGTGAATAATACAATAATTTGCTGCCATTTTACTAAGTGATATGATAATAGCGCTGTGCCATTACCTGGCATACTTCTTATTAAGTGCTTGCAGATTAAATATCAAATGCCCTATTGTTCTACCTAAACAACTTATCCTTCAATTTTCTGATATTTTTATCCAAAAGAAAAGAAAATTTTAAATGTTACCATAGGGTTCCTATAGCAATAGTTTTGAATGAAACGCAGTCACTGTGGTGATAACGGGGGGAAACAAAACAAAACAAACATTGTTGAACTAACATAATAGGCACCAAGTGGCAGGAAGATTTGCTTGGGTGACCTTGGAACCCCTGAGTGCAACTTGCTTCTTATTTTACGACAGCTTCAATTTGGGGAAATAAAGTATAGCACTTAGTAGTTAAAGTAGTTAAAGAAGGTTACAGACAATTAAATTAGAAGACTGTATCACCACCATTTCTTCTGGTATTATGACATGCTAGTTAGAAATTGCATGAGATAGAAGATTCAAGCAGAATGCAGAATTGTAATTCCTTATATGTATTTCCACAGTGCTTACAAAAGAAGAGTTCAGTTACCTGTTGTTACAATTTGCTGAGATTTTCTTGTTTTTGCCCGAGTCCACCAGTTGTTTTAGAAAGTCCACGCAGCTCTTCTCCTTCAGTGTTGGGTAAGTGAGTAACAATGTACTTGTTCGGGATACAGGGAAGAGTCACCAGACCAAATATATGTGGTACTTACAGACATGGCTCAGCACTGGACTCTGTAGAGTTAGGTTAATAATTGGACTTGATGGTATTAAAAGTCTTTGCCAACCAGAATGATTCTATGATTCTATGAAACCTAAACCTCTGCAGTCTCTAGAATTTTAAGGTTCTGGAAAACAACTCACAGCACTTCTATGGTACAATTAATCTATTGTCTTTCGATGTCTACTTGCAGATACAATGGACAGTTCCCTAAAGTATTTGTTCTTTCCATCAACCATGGAATTAAATTATATGAGTCCTATACCTACCTATAATCTTTGTGGTGTAGGGACAATATTTTGGTTGGTCCTTAGTTTGCCCTTTGTCTAGCCTCAGAGTATATACTACAAAGCTTCTTGGAATTTCATCACAGAAAAACAAGGAGTCATACATATAATTTAGGTTAGGTTACCTTTTACTGGATAGGGTATGACACAGTGAAGAGAGACTGGTATCTTTAGAAGAAGATAGAGAATGGATAAATTAAGCACCAACTTTAATTTTTTTTTTTCTCTGAACAAGCTTATCTGACAGAATTGAGAAAAGGCTAGAGAGCTCATTCCCTAACTTTGGACCCCTGGTTCATGGTCATAGGTTATGTGATTGCATCCATTATTAAGAAGTTAGTCCCACATAATTGTGAGCATCTTTTTTGCTACATTCTGTGCTGCGAGTAGATTTTCAGCCTTACTGGAATTTCTGAAAAGAAGGTAATGTTAGGAGTTAAATATGAAAAAGAAAACTTGGAAGAGAAAGAGTCAGCTGTAGTGTAAGTACAATCACCCTGTAACTGCAGCACTGACACAGTCCAGAGACTGAGACATGTGAAGGTGGAAAATATTTCACCATTTTCTCCCTATAACTTATGAATTTTAAATCAACTTTAAGAAAAACTGTCAGTGGTTAAAAATGTAGCACAGTAACTTTGCCTGTATTTCAGACTTATAGTAGTCACAACCCCAAACCAAGCAAATAGTTCTAACAGTCCATTCCTAGGTTTCAAAGATTTTATTAAGAACTTTCAGACCTGAGTTATGGTGCCAATAAAGTTAAAAAACCAAACCAAACCAAACCAAACCTTATGACTTAAGGCTTATTTTTAGTAGGTTAGCAAAACCCAATGGGTTTCTGACACAACACAGGCTTCAAATGGGAACCATAGCAATGTGAATCAAACTGATGAGAGATGTGGATGAGTTGGGAGAACAGGGAAATGTCCTTCCAAAGTGGAAGAACTTTCCCTTTAAAATCTTATTCAGCTTCTGCAGTAACAATGATATTTTGCAAATGAGAGCCTTGACATCTATGGCTGGTAGAAGTAAGAGCAGGATCTGGCTCATCTTTTGCTTTTAAAAGTCTCAGTCTTTAAAAATTCAGAGAAATATTTGTTTTAGCCTCTAACTTTAGTTGAATAAGCTGAGAAACTAGAATTAAATCATCAGCTTCACTAGCATATTTCATAACTAGTAATGTTTTGTTCATCTTTTGATGCTTTCAAACAGTAGGTCATGTTCCTATTGGACAGCTGTCAGAGAAGCTTTAGCACATCTAGAGACCAATAATAATTATAGTGCATTGCAGAACTCTGTTTACTCCAAGAAAAAAATCTTACACATCCTGGAATACAATTACCTCTATTAAAAAAAAAAAAACCACAACAAATTACTTTTTTTTTTTTTTTAAGATAGTATGGCAAGTGTTTTATTTTAACTTGCAAAGCCAAATACAAATGCAGCTAAGAAATTTAAACAGATTTAATAGCTTTGGTGCCAGATTGTGTAAAGATGTCAAGTTTATGGCTTGTTACAGTAGGTGCTTCTTCCAAGCTGGTAATATAATCTTGTGAAGCCATTTTTTTCCTTATTGTCAATCCATCTATGTACTGCACAGAGGAGTATTCTTTAGGCAGTGTGGGGTAGAGCCAGCAGGGAAGGGGCTGTTCATGCAAAAAAAACCCCAAATCCCTGGAAGCTGAGGAATGCTTTTTGTTTTAACCCTGCTTTGATGCATTATAATAATTCAGCTGAAGACTCCATTATATCACTTTCTGGAGATGGACTTTTAGTATGTAATTTCCAGCTGTGAATCTGAGATTCTGCCTGACAAAACAGGAAAAAGGAACCAAATGCAGAAAATCCTCATGTGTGATTCAATATTCCCAAGTTTGGTGTGTAAATCAAACAATTTCTCAAAAATATATATTTTTTTAAAAAATAACAAGGTAAAAATTATTCTTCAGGTGACTATGTTGGGTATATGCAAAACCAAGAAAATATTTCTCCTCTAGAATTTCTTCACTTTCTCCTAAACTTTCTGTTCAATTTTAGATTTACTAAGCAAGTTATCATTTCTCTTTTTTTTAAAACTTAGTAGACAAGTATTTTTGATTCAATATTCTTGAAACTGAGCAGGTGACAAAATTAGAAATAGTTTTATAAATGTTGTGCAAGTGAAAGTATCCTCTGTTATATATCAAACAGATATTTTCCATCACAGTCTTTCACGGCATAGCTGATATGTCTCATAGATATATTGTAATTGCCATGTCTTTGTGGTTTGAATAGCTATATTTATGCAAAGTTTTACCTGGTCAGAATATAGAGGGATTATTTCTTTCTAAAATCAAAAGAATGTCACAGAAAGCAGAAAAGTAAAACTTTGGTCCTCTACGGTGATTCAGACAAGTGAAAGGCTGTATTTGAAATAAATCTTACTGAAGCTAAGAATATTTTTATGCTTAGAATACAGCCCTTCTTTCAATGTGAGATTGTTTTGCTAGATTTTAAGCTTTATAGAATGGCAATGCTATAGAAACATGAACATCTTGCAATTAACACTCTCTTGTATTTATATACATTTTTGACATGTAAGCCATAATTTTTTCATGCATTTTTATTTGTTTTTATATTGTGCCATTGTTAGTAACTTGTTTCTGCAGACAAAAATAGTCCATTATATATTTAAGAATGATACCACAGTGCAGATGTTAGGGTTTATGTACTTTTGAGTTACTTTGCAACTTACAAGTCCATCCAACTTACACTTCAATCCAAGGCATTTTGCAAGCATTTCTATTATGTTACTTTGAAGATAATCAGGATAATGCAGCAGCTAACTGGCTATTTCAATGGCTATCATAAGTAAAGCAAGGCATGTTTTTTTAAAGTGTATGTTTAGGGTTAGGTTTGTTCATTCTCAGTGTTTACGCACTCCATTGCCAGAAAACCTACCAGTAAAAAGTTGAGGTTAGGGCACCAGGACCCTTTTAAGCACATGGATCTGAAACCATGGGGTTTCTCTCTTCAGCCTAGAGCCATAGGAACCCTCCAGCCCTGGAATACCACCCAAGATTTCTGCTGGTGGCACAGTCCCACCAGCTAGGTCTGAGGAGTGTGAAGGCTGCTCCAGCACACAGCAGGGCACTGCAGGGATGTGTAAGCCATATGTGCATTTGTGGGGGGATGTGAGGAATAGTCATGTGTAGGTTGAGGTAGATATGTGAGATCTGACCAGTGATAGAGGACAGACTTGGAAGTGTAGTACCCAATGGAGGGACTATACAGGGTCTTGAGAGTGACAAGGCACTGGAACAGGCTACCCAGGGAAGTTGTGGAGTCCCTTTCTCTGGAGATATTAAAAATCCACCTGGATGCAGTCCTGTGTAATGTGCTCTGGTGATACTGCTTTAGTGGGAGAGTTGAACTACATGATCTCTAGAGGTCCCTTCCAACTCGGACAGTTCTGTGTATCAGTGACTGTTCTGTGCTCAAGCCTGAAAATCATTGCTTCCCTTCTTGATCAAACATAGTGGAATCATGGGCTAGTAGGTTGGGTAGGATGTTAGGATGACTCAGTTTGAAGTTAAACCCAGGTGGGTCAGGAGGTCTGGGGTCAGTGAGCTCTTGAATGATGGATAGAGACTGGACAGCCTCTGGGGGCAATTTCTCCCAGGGCTTAACTATTCTCATAAGGAAGAAAATTTCCTGTCTGAAGATGTCTTGTTCAAATCACGCACATTGTCTCTTCTTTGTCCCCTGTCTACCACTATGAAGATACTTGTCTGTCTTGCATCCTCCCTGTGGGTGCTGGAGGTATTTGGTCCACCCAAAGCTGTCTGCTCCATCCTGAACAAGCTGATTTCCCATCCATCATGATGTGTTGTCTTTTACTGGGTGACCAAAACTGGGCACAGTGCTCTAGTGGTGGTTGAGGAAGTGCTGAGGAGAGGGGGGTGATCCCTTGCCTTGATGAGCTGGCTCTGCTCCTGCTGGTGCAGCCCAGGAGGATGCTGTCCCCTTTTGCTGCCAGGGCACTGCTGGATCACACTCAGCTTGCTGTCCACAAGATGAATATAAACAGCAAAGAAATAAAATCTAGGTTTCTATTTTTAACTAAATTGCCTATTTTTAGCTCTCTCCCTTACAAAGGCAGTCTTGTAAGTATGAATTAGAGACAAATGATGTCTGGAAGCTGAACAGAAGAAACAGCTTAATTTTTACCTCCAAAGCATGAGTAGTGTTCTTTATAAGTCTATTTAAATGTCTTCCTTTGAGAACGAGGTTATATGACACCCAGTTACCTATATGTTAATTAACTTGAGAGTTGATATGACCCAGCCATCACTCTTGCATTGCAGATCCATGTGATTTTTTTCAAGAAGCCATTTAATATGAACAAAAAAATGGCAGAAACTAGTGGCTTCCCAAATAACCCCCAAATCCGCAAACCATCTTTGCTGTTAGGAGACCTGATCTGGGTCCAGAAAGACAAGTGTCATGATGGTGCCCTTCATCTTCTATTACTTGTTGAGTCTAGTTATGAAATTAATATTTTATATTCCAGTAAAATTCAAAATGTCAGGGTCACTTTTAATTTATTTGCGTGTCTTGTTTTTACACCTGCTATTTGTGACTGCTATGGCTTTCCCATATCTTGTGATGTTTCATGTGTCGTTGTCTGGAAAAATTAAATGTAAAAAGTAAAAAGTGCCAACATATATGTCAACACCCCCAAGCATTTTGGAGGTGATCCTTTTTATTTTTCTGAATGACATGGATTGTTTATCACAAGCTTTTAAGACCTCAAAAGTAAAATCAATATTAATCCCCTGCTGAAATCCAGAAGAATCCATTTTGTCAATAGGTCTAATCTTCCATATTTGACACAACTGCAAGTTTAATAAGAAAGGATCATTCATACCAATGAGGACAGATGATACCTGCCATTAAAACCCAAACATATTCTGAATTGATTATTGTTCTCATTTTGGAGATGAGCACTTGTCATATCCCATGGTTTAAACACAATTAAAGCTGTCCTTTTTATTGGAATCCTGTTGCAAAGTGAATTTTAGCTGCATCATCAAAGAATAAACATTTTTAAACTTTGCATTTTAAAATCTTATAGCGCATTTAAAATTATATAACTGCATCATATAAAAGAGTACAAGTTTCAAACATTACTTTTTGCATACTTTTGTAATTATTTCTTATATCGATACTATGTGCATTCAGATTCTTTTTTTAGCTTTTCTGAGAAATGGGAGAGTTTTTTTTGTTTGGGATTTTTTTTAGGACTAGCAATACAGATTACAAAATCAACCACAAATTTTTGTGTCTTTTTGTTTTGTCCTTTCTTTTAGTGTAGGTCAGGAATATAAAACAATCTATTTTTTTATTCTTAATTAACATACATGCATCCACACTACTACGAAATTTGCTATTGTGTTGCCTTCAAACTTAAAGTCAACGTTTCCTTTTATCTACCAGAAGGTACCACATTATTATGTATATGCAAAGTAATTATAATAATTTAAAATAATAATTTATAATTCTCACAATTAATGCAAAAGGTAGACTACACATTAATTGGAACCTACGAAATGTGTGACTCACAGTACCAAATATCAGATTAAAATACCTTGAGTAACATAGTAATGTTTATTGAATTTTAATAAGGTCACAGATCTAATCTTAAAGAAACAAGTAACTTAATGCACATCAGTATCCTGTTCCTTTGAATCCTTCTTCGCACTGAAATACTTTTTGATAAAAAGACATTCAGGAAATTATTTTCATTTAAAGTCACACAAGCTTGTGTTCCTTTACAGCTAAAACATTCTGAATTAAGATGAGCTTTTGTCCTTCATGCATTATGTTGAGCCTGCAGGTTTTTTGTTTAGCTAATAAGATATCCTGAACTATTATTTTTAAATCCTACCATAACACTGAAAAGTACCACTTACTGTGCTAGTTTGCACTTCTGTTTAATTGTTAGTCTTCCCAGTGTCAGTGCAGCTGTACCAAGCACTGTAGTTCTTAAATAAAACCAATCAAGTTAGAACAGCTTTCAAATGGAAATCCTAAATGATGGATTGCCTCTTGCATTCTTTCTGGTCAAATGAGAACAAAAGTCCCACATGGTCCATGCAGGCATCTTTTAAACTTATCCTAATGACCTCTCTCCAATGTCTTGGTTGGTTCTAGTTACATGGCATTCAAATAGGGTGCACATAAGAGCTGCAGAACTTTTGATAGAAGAAAATGGTTACAAAGCTCTTGGGAACTTCTCTAATATGAATAAATTATATGGTTAAGCAAAAAAAAAAAAACATCAGTGTTACTGCAGGAATAGGAAATAAGCAGACTTTTTGTTGGTCCTTCACATTCAAGGATGGTTATGACCCCTGTGTTATGGATATGAAAAGTATAATACTTTTTTTTGAGGTTTACAATCTGTTTAGTTAATTCGCAGTACGTAATGTCAGTTTCAAAAACTACCTGACATATTCTGATGGAAGAAAGAACTATTGAATATTTTCAGGGGGGTCAACATGGCTGCAGAAGACTAAAAGATGCCAGCAACTAAGGTGAGGAAGACTCCAAATATCCGTTCAATCTTTGGCATTCTAGAGCAACATATTTTTTTCAAGGGATCACAGCCTTTTCTTTGCAAACTTTTGAAATGGTTTTGTAGTTGGTCAGGTGGATCATTTGGGTTTTTACACTTTTTAAGTCAAAGAAGAAGAAAAGAAATCAATAGTGTAATCAATCAGAGAGGCACTGAGTGATTCCTCTGGCAGCCCCCTACAACAACAGTTGATGAGGTCAGATAAGGACATGACAGACTGTCAGTGTTGGATAAACCATTTCTCCTGGGTGGATTAATGTGATATTTGTAGCTGCAAGGGAAGACTGCCATTTCTGACTGCTTCTTGAAGGGGCTGTGAGGTCAAATAAAAGTTATTTCAATTAGCCCTTTGGTCAAATTACCAGTCAGTTAGGTGACCTTAAGTCAGTCAAGATAGGAACAACAACAACAAATAAACAAAAAAGTAAATGTAAGAATGAAATTCTGGCTTCACTGAATTTTGTCATGCCATCTTTGACTTCTTATAATCTCTCTTTTATGTACAGCACCTATTTGCTGATTATGAAAGCAAAGTGGTAGCTGTGGCAGTCACTTTAGCTGCTTTCCTTACAGACCACCTATTATGCTATGGAATGTAAAGATAATATAGTAAAGTAAATTATATTTTATATATGGAGAGGGAGTATATATATACTATATATATACACTATATATTATAGTAAAGAAATCTTTAGTCTCTTCCACCCTTGATAGCTTGGATTCTTCCAAATGGTGAGGAAGGACAGAATCATCTCCCCCACATTATGGTTGAACATACTCAGAAGTCCCTTGATCTGTTGAACCTTCTCTCACAGAAAAAAGTGAGTTTATCCTTATTTATAAACGTATTAAAAATTTATTAAAAAATTTTATAAAAAAGAAATAAAAAAGTGAGTTTATTCTTATTTATAACATTTGTCCATTATTTATGTATGACATCAAGAGAATTACATGATGAGTAGCCAAAACCCTGCAGCTGTGTGTGCTCTGTGGAGCTGAGCTGGGCATTAGGAGGAGTTTATCTCAGGGCTCATTATCCCTCAGATCTATGGTCATTGCTGAGTGGGGGCCCCTTGCCCCTAGTTCAGTGAAACCTCTGTTGCCTTCACAAACCTTCTAGGTCATTGGCACCTGGGGACTAGCTGGTTGGATATGATTTTATCCTCAGAAATCTTGTGTAGTGAAATGGGATGTAAAAGAAGTAGATTATCTCTCACTCCAAGAGCAGGTGTCACAGTCTTGGTTAGGTGTCTGAAAATGCATCTGATTTTTTCTCACTGGTGAGACTAGAATGTGTTCTGAGGTCTTGACCCTGGGTGTCTGTGAAATCATATTTAAAGCCACTGCTGAACTGGAGTTTGGCTGCACTGGGGAATTTTTTCCTACCCAGAAAACATCATCCTGAAATTTATACTTCTAAATAAGGATCAAAAGAAGAAAAAAATAAGTGTTAAAGCTGTCATTTAAACTTGGTGTTCTGCATTTCCTCCTCACTCCATAGAGACACCTGATAAAATTGTATCCTTAGGCATCTGCAGTCTGGTAACATGAAAACCCCTGTCAGTGTGAACTGTGGGGATTTCTGTCTTTTGCCAGGGATATCTGAAAATGTGGAGGCTTGTCATTAGGCTCCTTTCACAGTCAATGAAATAAAGCACCTAAAGAGAGAGATTTATCTTATGTTACAACATCTTATCCTAAATCAAGTCAGATGAATCACCCTCTGGAGGTGACTGTTTCACTGATTAATGCAGTCAGATGAGTCCCATTCTTGAGTCTGTCTTTACCTAAAAAATCATGTTTGACTTCAACTAATTGTAGCTGAGTGTCTGATACCTCCATTATCTGAACACTCCCCTGGGATCACAGGTAGGTATTATGTACTTGTACTTGTGGCTATGTGTATGTCAGCTTGATCTAGATGGCTATGTTCCACTTATGAGGATATAAAATACAATGGGAACTGCCTAAATCCTCTGGTGCTCCATAGAAAGGCCACTGATAGACAAGAGAGTATGTCCATCTCCATTTCTCTAGCAAATCCTCCTCAGCTGAGATGCCTTACTTCTAGGTTCGACTACTCCAAAGCTGACTGTACCTCAGATGTATCTCTTAGATGGGTTTAGATATGAGTGAATTGCAAAGATCACCAAGGTTTACACGGGGAGCACACTGAGAATCCAGAGCATTTGAGAGCCCGTGTCACATCTCATCCTGAAATTGTTCTTCTTCCTTATCTGTCACTTAGAAGGAGAAAAAAGTTCTTTCCTCCAGAGGTCAATGAGGTTTAGAAGAATATTTCTTTTTTATTAAGAGCTGAATTAAAATACCTCTCTAAAATCTTGCACAGCATTTGGAGGTTAAAGTTCTTAACTATGTATGGGGTGGGAACACCCTTCTTTATCAGCAAGACTGAGAAATAGTTTCTAGTAGGTGAAAAATTACATGACCTGATCTAAGTAGCCCAGGAATGAGGAAGTGCTTGTTTCAATAAGGGAATCTGATTATAAATCAGGAGAATGTTTTGTGTCTGTCCCTCTTAGTACAATAATTTTGATACCGTAAGCTTTTCCTTCAAGAACTGAGCTATGAGCTGCCCTAGAGAAAAGGGTTACACCAATACTAATGAGAGGGGTAGGAATGCTGAGAACTAACTGGGGAATATTTAATTTTGTTTTGTTCGCTTGTGAAATAATGGCAATAAAGATAATTCTAATGAGGTACAAATCTTCCAAGTGTTAGTCCTATTTGAACTTGGCTAATGAAGAGCAGATAAATTCTCTTGAAAATGGATGTGCAGATTGCTTTTAGATGGCAACTACCCCAGTAGTCCTGGGTTTATTAGTCTGTAGCCTGGATGGTCAAACACCAGGATGCAAATAAAATGTGTGAGGCAGACTGAGTATAAAATCTAAGCATATATTTTTAAGTTTATTTATATCTCACACAATTTCAGAGACAGAAAACAAAAGCACTCAGACCAACCGACCAACTCTAAAGATCAAAATTCCACTCTTAAGTTATGTACAATATTCATTTCTTTTCTTCAAGATTCACAAACCACTTTGGACTAAATGTTTTCCAGATCTCTAGGCATGTAAGTGAGAAGAATAGGAAGATGTCAGATTTCATTTTCAATCACTGAAGTAAGACTGACACTGCCACCAGATGTATCAGGTTTTTTGAGGGACTATCCTAGTGATGGCACTTACTCTTTTGAATAAGTCTTTCTTGTTCCTAGTGTATATTTCTCATTAATATATTCCTGTTGATATCATAATGATGTTTAAACTCTGTTTGCCATAGTTCAAGGGTGTATGTGGAAGAGAGTCAGTTCAAAAATTAGATTATTACACTGAGGTCTTTGGCATAAAGTAGCAGAACTCTGTCCTGCTAGAACCGTAGCACTACTTCGATACTTTAACCATGGCTCCTTTTTACTCTCTATGTTCTCTGTCTTCATGTCAAGGTAGAGAAGTAATGGAGTCACGTCAGTGATGCTGCATTTTAACGGCTTCTCCAAACCGATAATATTCTTCTGCTTAGATATACTGGCTTCATGATTGCTTTTTCTGTTGCTGTTACAGAGAGCCATCAAAAGCATATTAAAGATATTTTTCTCTCTTTGAATTTTTGGGCTACCTTGCTTGTGTCATCATTTTGCTTAGAAATGAAAGAATGGATGCAAACAGACCTCAGTGAGCTTTGCCTGTGCTCCAGGCTGTGTAGGTAGGGTGCAGAAGCCATGTCCATAAGGTGCCTTGTGAATCACTCTCGATTCAGTTCAGCTCCTTACCCATGACTGTATAGCTATTTTGGAACTTGGGCTGACTGAGGCTGGCTATTTATAAAGACAGGCCAAAAAGTGTGTGCCTAGACACATATTAGCTTTTTGTTTGATTACTGTATAGAAACTTTTCCTAGTACTTGAAGAAATGGAGAGGACAGATAATCCCCTGCCATGTGTCCTAGAGCTAGAGTTCCTAGTTAAGTCTCACATTAGATAAGATTGTCACTGAAGTGGGAGCAGCAACATGGGTTCATTAAATTTTCCAAAATTTTGTATAATTTACTGGTGGAATGTCTCTGTGGACACCTTAGAGCACCTTCCAGTATCTGAAGGGGCTACAGGAAAGCTGGAGAGGAGCATTTACAAGGGCATGGAGTGGCAGGATCATAGGGAATGGTTCCAAGCTGAAAGAGGAGAAATTCAGATAGGATATTAGGAATAAATTCTTTCCTGTGAAGATGGTGAGACACTGGCACAGCTTGCCCAGAGGTGCTGTGGCTGCCCCCTCCCTCAAAGTGTTAAAGGCTTCCATAAAAAAAGCAACCTGGTTTAGTGAAAGGTGTTTCTGCCCATGGCAGGGAAGTTGGAACTAGATGATCCCTTCCAATTCTAGCCATTCTGTAATTCTGTGGTTTTAGAATATAACATCAAGTTTTCCTCCAACAGTTGTTAAAAGAAAACTCTACATTGAAGAACTGCACCTTTAAACTCATGGCATAAACCATATCAACTGGAAATATAAATAAGTTTAGTTCCAGATAAATTAAGGGCCTTAGCTTGTGCTTAGACCATACCTAAGTTGCATCTTTTCTAGGCAATTATCTAAATTAAATAATTCAAGTAAAAGGACAATTTTGAAGAAAGAAAACTAGAAACTGAGTTCAAGAAAAGCTAACTAATAAGTATGTATTGGTCGAAAATTTTTCCCCTTTAAGTCCTTATATGGCTTCTAGCTCTTTCTCTGTTACTGTGAAGGCTTATTATTCATGATTTATGACTCTAATATGAAATTGTCGAATAAGGAAGGCAAAAATGTCTATTTACTTACAATTGTCTGTCAAGGGTAGTAGTTTCAAGACATCCATTATCTTATTTTTTCCTTAGTAAATGTAGCCTCTGCTAAATCAGAAATTTCATTATTCATATTCCTTATCAGTGATTAATTTCACAAAAGTATATACTACAAAAGGATTAAAATCCTTTGTGTATGGGTTCATCACATATCTTAGTGTTAAAAGGAAGAATTAGGGAAGTGAAGAGAATCTCCCAATTATTGCTTAATCATGACACAATTTGAAGAATGAATCTTGTGAGAGGAAATATTTTAAATCAATATAACACTTGAAAATTGCTTTAAGTTACTTCATGCATTTTGATATATTAATTTCTTCTTGAGGCACAATGGATGAAAAGAAATATTACATCAAAAATATTCAAGAAGCTCATTGTTTCATTAAATATTTACCAGCTATTCAAACTTTAGTGGATTTACTCTGAAACTGAGCAAGAGACCTTAGGGTTTACATCTGTAAATCTTTTTTCTGGTGCTTACCAGAAATCACTAAAGTTGAGGCAAGCCTTTGCTTTAATTGTAAGTTATTTAACAGAATAATTTGGAGTGCAAATGGTATTCTGTACATTTCAATGGTTGATAAATAAAACTAGACATGTTAGACAAAAAAAAGTCAAATTCTTGAGTTTGACAGAAATTATGCGTCAACTGTACTTAAATAATAACAAAAATATGATGAGCACATGTATGCAATCCACCACTGACTCTTCAGGATCACCCACTCCTCCTTAGAGAAGGAAGAAGAAAGACCACAGGGAAGGACAGAACTATTTTATCCGAGGCACATTTTCCAGATGGAAACTCATCAAATGTCTTAATTTTTCGTTCAGAATAGTTTTCAATTGAAGTAAAAGATACTACATTCTCTTACTTTAAAAGATACTTATGTTTATGTTTTTTGTTTTTTTTCCCTGTCTAAATGCTCCAGGGACTAAAATCACCTCACAGATCAACAGCAAATAATATTTGGGCTGAAAACACTCTTCATATATAGTTTTAGTCAAGTTACCTGCATAATATTGCATAAATAATAAATGTACACAGGCACAAGGTTCCGTTATCGTTGGACTGTTTCTGTGCTGTTAGTTTCTGTGCTGTGAACTCCAGTTTTTTCCATGTATCTATCAATTGCAGGAATCCTGACTTTAAATAAATGTGTTTTTATATATGTATATATATATATGTATATATATATATATATAGTGTTGTCTTTTATTACTACTGTTTGGTCTCAAACTTTGGCATTCATATGTCATGGAAAAGTTACACTCCTTTACTCAGAAGCCATAATAAAAGTCCCACAGTAGGACACATCATACTCTATTCTGTCGGTTTTTGTCTTTTCTCGCTTCTGCTTTCTCCCTCTATTGCTTGACACGTTAATATAAAATGTTTTAATATGGAGTACTATATAAATATTTAAGATGAGCACTAGTTATATAAGCATTTATTGTTTCAATAGTGCGAAAATTGTTTTATATCAAGTTGAGCTGTTATTGAAAAATAACTATTTTTTATGAAACGTGACATGATGAGGAGTGAGCAGGGCAGACCACGAAATAATTTTTTTTCCTTATGAGAAGTTTAGAGGTTTATAAATTCCTTAGGTACTTTTCTTCAGTCCTTTCCAGAGATACAGAGTTTCAGCAAAGGAATTTTAGAGATGAAATGATCCATTTTTATGACCTTCCCCCCCCTCAAAAAAAAAAAAAAAAGGAAAAAAAGGAAACTTTAAGGAAAACTTTAGAAATAACTTGATTTAAAAAATAAGTGAGATATGGGTGCTGTTTTTAGAGAAATACAATGCTGGGATACTGAGAGAGTATTCAGTTCTGTCAGAGGGAAAAGGTGCAGTTATTACACCAGCACTACTAGCCTGCTAGTGTTGGGGAAACATAATCCTGGAAGTTCCCTCAGCAGATGCAGATGTGTGCAACATCCCAATCAGCCACACAAAAAAAGTCAGATTAAAAATTTTTGATGAATGGGAGGGAAAGCAGGAGTGCATGATGTAGCAGTAACAAATGTCATGTAACAAAAATGCCCAGCCGATACTGGAGTCTTTCCCTAATCCCTCTATCCCCCATTTAAGTATGATATGGGCAGGGATCTGCTATATGTCCCCATGACATAGTGAAAAATAGGTAGCTTTTGAGTGACTTGCCTATAGACTGGTTTGCTTTCAGTATTGCATCACATGCAGATGCAGAAATTATCTTGGCCTGGATCTGACACATGAAGTACTCCACAACAAAAGCATTGGCTTCTGTCTCAGGGACACGTGAAGAATATTCACTATGCTGGTGTCCTGAAATACCTATAAGTCCTTCAGCTCTTTGAATAAAGCCATTCAGATGTACTGGGGATAGTACAGTGTTTCTGAGCCTGTATTTCCAGGTGGTTTGCCCAGTAGGGATGGTGCTCTGCTCACTTACTGTGGTTGGCATTCTCATGTCCCTGTCTTGTCTTCCAAAAAGCAGACATGCTGTCAGTAGCTCACCTTTATAGTTAGAACAACTCAAAAAATTTTTACCCTGGGTGATTCATCTCACCTTAAGTTGAATATCTGAAATATATAAATATATGAACTGAATCACCGAGTTATCTCTTAAATAGATATATTTATATTTTTTTTAAAAAAAGAATGAGGGTCTGAGGAAAGAAACTCATATCTAAACATTCCACTTTTTGTCTCCTAAGTTGCTTCAATGTGATTCTCATCCTTTAGCTTGGATGGCTGTTGCCTGCCCTTGGCTCTTGTCTACAGAGTGCAGTATGACGTACATTTGTCTGCTGGTAAGCAGGAACAGTAGACTCAACCAGTTGAGCTTCTTCAACTGTCCTTCATTGTGAAGGTTGGTACAGTTTGCAACTGGTGAGCTTTGGTCTCATTGAGTCGTGCCTTCAGTCAAAAGTGATTATCACTGAAATCCTAGCGAGCTCCAGAAGGCCGGCACTGCCAAGGCAGGGCAGTACTTGCCAATGGTTCCTTCTAGCAAACCCTCACGCTCCAGGAAATACCTCAGCATTGTTTTGAGAGGTTCTCCTTTTGCTTAATGAAGGGTGCTAATGGTGGCAGCACATTACAGGCAGCAGTGCTGCCTTTAGTGTCCAGGGCACATCTCCTGCTATATTTGGCTTTTATCTATTTCACCCGGGGCTGACTCCTTCCCTGGGTGGCAAAGGGAAGCTGCAGCGTGATGCTGCCATGGGGCTGCAACTCCGGGGACATCCCATCACCAGCAACGGGCCAGGCAATGAGAACTCCAGCAGGGTGAACAGGGCTAAGGAGAAGTGCAATTATCCTAACTGTGTTTTAAAATTTTTGTTTCACAGCTGCTCTATCAGGCAGTCTATGGAAATGCAAATGTTGTCGTAACAGTTCTGTCCAAGCTGATGAAATTTGCGTGATGAATTAGGTGAATTAGAAGCTAGCCCTTATCAACTTGCCTAGCATTTTTACTTTTGCCTCTCATTTCAGCTCATTTTTTTGGCATGTGCCCTGTGATTTTATGTAAATTGTCTGTTTAAAATTTCTGGTTGTCTTTTCAGTCTTGGTTTATATTAGTTTTGTGAACTGTAGTGTGCAAGCTGTGGTGATGGGGACTTTCTTTTGGAGCAGGTTTGGAACTGTAATCACATTTTCACCTCATCATGTCTTCATATTCTCACTTTTGCAGTGTGCTGGCCCCTGGCAGTTGATTCATCATGCGTCCCTAAGCACAAACATGGACTGGGACATAGAAAGCAATAATAGAGTAGAATAAATCATATTACAGCCTCATGTCTGGGGGAAAAAGATCAGAGAAGGCTTGCCAGCTGTGAATGTAAATGAATTGTATGGCTTCTGGTTTGTCAGCTCCATGGTGTAGTTGTGAATTTATGGAGTTTGGGTTTTGAAAAATACAGTGCTGGGTACTGTGGGCAGAATCAATACCAGTCAGCAGAGTGAACCAGATTTAAACTGGTCAAATACTCTGGCAAATCATTTAATGTCTGAACTCAGAGATCATGTATACATTGCTCACACTAAAATAATAATTACTGATCTAAATTGCAACATTAAACAAGTCTCAGTTGCACAGGAACGTGTTTAATATTTGTATAAGTAATATAGGCAAGAATGTGCTGTTAAAAATTGAATGAAGATAAGAAATGAGTGGGCAGTTCTACTCAGTTATTTATTTAAACAATCATTTGGGTGCTTTTTTTCAACATAATTAGGTGCCTAAATATGTGACAAGACATAATGGATTTCTGTGTGTGAATAACACTGAAGAATGCACTTGCTCTGATAATTTGTGATGCATCACAAATTAAAAAAATCTTCTTTTGAAAATTCCCACCTCACAATAAAAAAGTGTCAGAGATGGTGCTTAGGACTAGACATAAAACTGTAGATGGTATGCCTATTAAACTATGAATTTGATATATATTTATGTAATGCTTTTTCTGTCTGTTGTGCTAAAACCAAATAAACTGCAGTCTTTGCGTATAATAGTTTTCTTTATAAAAAATTTGTATTTACCTAAATATATACAAAAATATGCAAGATTTTATTAATTTTATTAATTTTTAAATAAAAATTCTGTATTCTTATATCATAGATGCACATTTGCTTTGCTTTTGAAGCATAAAAAGCAAAAGACTAGCTGTCTCCCCTCCTCATGTATTTCATGAGGGTTTGATGGTCTACAATAATACCTAAATTATAAAGAATACAGGCTACAGAGAAATAAAATACTACTATAGTTTATTGAGATGATGTTTCTTGTCCAAGTAAACTTAAGGGCTAGAACTGTGCAGAACTGCGAATAACCCTATTAGCAAGTTTTATCCTTTTCTTTTTCAGCTGCAGGCTTGTTTTCTTTTTAGTTTCTGGTTTCTTCACTAATTTTAGTATCAAAAAGTCCTTCTGTAGCAAATGGAGAGCACAGGTCTGAACCTGCTGTGCTAACAAAACATACAAGAAAGACACAGGTATTCTGGAGAGAGTCCATTGCAGGGCCACAAATTTGATTAAGTTGGAGCTTCTGGCACAGAAGGAGGGTTTGAAAGAGCTGGGAGGAAACAAGGCCTGGACAGTCTTATCAGTGTGTGTAAGTACCTGATGATGAGCAATGAAGACAAAATCACAATTTTTTTACGGTGAGAGTGATAAAACACTGGAATACACTGCCAAGAGAGGTGGTTGAAGCCCCACCCCTGGAAATGTTTAAGGTCAGCTTGGATAGGGCTGTGAGCAACCAGATCTACTTGAAGATGTCCCTGCTTACTGCAGTGGGATTGGGCTAGGTGACCTTTAAAGGTCTCTCCCAGCCAAACCATTCTGTGAGTCTATGAAAGCAGTATAGAACAGATGCCAAAAGACACAGGGCAGGGTTTTGTATAATGTCTTTTGTTTGGGGAGTCCAAAACAAGTGTTTTATTTTTCCAGACTGGAACACAAATCCTATTTATCCTGATGCCCTTGAAAATATTTACACTTTCCTTTGGAAGAATTAGCAATTTTTGTTGTCTCAGTATTTTGGCTTACTGACTCTGAAAATGTCATATGCAGATTTTGATAATCATTGCAAATAATTCACATCTACAGGTCTTTATCAAAGTCTGTTGAATTTTAGTAAGACAGAAGTTGGTAATATCAATTTCACTTCAAACAAAGAAAGATGCTCCTGATTGTTCTACTTCTTTCACAACAGAAATGATGTTAGCCATTCCTTTGGTTTGTTTCTACATTTTAAAAATTCTGTAATTTTTCTAAATATTTTCAATATTATAATTTGAGATGAAAATTTTGTGAGTTCAGAGGGTTTTTAAAATTGTTTTCAGAACAAGTAAATTCATTGTGGAAAAATAAAAAACGTAAGAGAAAAGGCAATGAACAACAGCATTTTATGCTGTCTTTCCCAGGAGATGCAAGAACTTACAAAAAAGAAGTGGAACAATTTGGTACTAACTTTCCTCTGAGACTCTTAAGTAACTGCTTTTGACCATGGTCAGAAGGCTATGGAGGGTTCTTGACCAGACAGCAACTCTTCCATGTAAACAATTTGTTTCCTCAAAAAAAAAACCCCAATAACAAACCCCAACCCATAGTCTTTTACTTTGTGATCCCAGATAGGTTCTGAATTATTGAAACCTCTTGGACTGGAGATGTGGGAAATGAAAATTCCAAAACTCCAACAAAACCCATCATTTCTGAAAATGAAAATGTAGTGGATTTCAATTGTACTTGCAAATGACACCTAAGTAGCTATGAGATGATTCAATTTTAACAAGCAGGTGCTGGAAACATGTTTATTTGCATCTTGTTCCTTAGAATCCACCAGATGTAATATCTTCTCAGTTCCATCTGTCCTCCCCTCAGTCTTCCATGCCACCTTTCTGAATTCCCTGGATTGCCTTTCACAGGGCTGCAGGTCTGGGGAGCAGTGACAGCAGTAAGGTCCAGGAGGCTCCCAACATCACATTATTAGTAGAAATTTGAGGGTGGTGAGACACTGGAACAGGCTGCCCAGGGAAGTTGTGTCTGCCCCTTCCCTGGAAGAGTTCAAGGCCAGGTCGGATGGGGCCTTGAGCAGCCTGGTCTAGTGGAAGCTGTTCCTGCCCATGCAGGGGGGTTGGAATTAGATGATCCCTTCCAACCCTGGCCATTATGTGATTCTATGGTTCTGTCAGGCAGTGTAAATGTCACCTGGAGCAACCAATGATCCTTGCATACAGCCCCAGAGATTAGGATGTTACGGTTAAACAATAAATCTCGTCCTTAAACATAGATTTAAAGATACAAAAAATGAAGAAAACTGCAATGGCAACAAGGGAGGAAAGAGATACAATAGGAAAGATCTTCAATAAGGGGTGTGTGGTGTGTCTTTGGGATGGTAGGTGTGATAAAAGTGGCAGGAGATAGCAGGGAATCTATGTTGGAGTTGTCCTTGTTCTGTTGCTGGGAGAAGGGTTAGGGATGCCAGGGCTGAGGAATGCATTTAGGTTAGCTATGTAAAATTTGTACAAGTCTCCATTTCCTTCAGGAACATTTCCTTATTTTCTTCAAGTCTCACCTGTGAAAATTTGGATAGTAAGGTAAAGCAAAATGTTCTTTGAAGAAGATGTGTTTCAAGTTTCAGGATGGAACTTGTGTAATGTCAGTGTTAAAATGCACAACATCTTTCTTGGAGATTTAGTCTTAAACTAGACAAAATTTATTTAAATTTTGTTATATGCTGCTTTTGCAAAATTGCCTGATTCTTCTGCACACATTAGCTCAGAGAAGAAAATGCATCTTCTGTGATTTTACAATCTATGTGTAAAAAAGAGCATGAAGAGTAGTTACACATACCCATTTTGTTTCCTGGATGGTGAAACGTTACTTCAGCCTTTGCTGGTTTAACCAATGGATGAAACAGATTACATTTGTTTATGGTGGTGATAGCCTGACTAATGCATTGACTTCATTTGGGAAGAAGCATATATACTCAGAAAAATAAATACCCAGCAATACTTCAAGAAGGAACAGTTAATTCACCCACATTAAAAATGTAGCAGTGTGATTTTGAAAGAGAGCACTTGGAAATTGCCATGCAAATTTTCTACATTACTTAATTTGCAACAAAAATAACTTATTATATTTTTAGTAATAAATAAAACATGTTCAAAATAATGGCATGCTCAAGTGTTGAAAGCACGGTTTTAAAGTGTTTGCTCTCCATTCCCAATTCTTTAGACATTGATAGATACAGAAGCTTCTATTATATCATTTATCATCTGCCAATGAAGCATGATAAGGTCTTCTAATTTACTTCTCAAGTAATTATCAAAAAACCTGCATTATGTGTGATTGCTTCAGTGAGGGAGATAAACTAATAATAAAATTATTTCCATTTTAGGAAACAGAGCAAACAATTTTTTTTTTTCAGTCCACTTTAGGTGCCTTTGAAACTGATGCTGCTTTTCATTAGGATTAAAGACAAGAGCTTTACTTTTTCAAGCCGTCCATCACTCCAGAACTGCTTCATAATGGAAATTACAGTATTTTGCTTTCAAAAGGGCCATGTGGTATGGTCAAGCATGCTGCTCAGGCTTCAACCAAGGGAGAGCTCCTCACCCCAGCTGGCCATGTTTCTCACCAAAGGAGAACCCCAGTCCCTTTGAAGCTCCCTGAGGTTGACATACCATCTTGGTAGCTGAAGGAAGATATATTACTATGTTGCATTTGGAATAAGAATAGCTCCACAGGTCTGGGAAGCAGGAATAAAATCTTCTTAGACCTGTCTTCCTCTCCTCTCCACTAATTTCAGCTCTTAAAGCACAGAGGGACATCAGTGTCTGCATGCACTCACATTCAGGTGGTGAGGATGAGCCACATGAGGTTGCTAGGGGCTACTGCCCTAAGGAGAGGGTTGGCTTTGTGCTGGTAGCTAGACATGACTGTTCATTGTAGGAAAATAGTAATCAAAGATCCATTTTGTTAGAAGCAGCAAAAATGCACTTTAAATACCTCCAAATACCCCTCATCTCTTTGCTAATTGCTAATTAGCTAATGCTAATGAATGGTAATGAAGGGCAAAATAGAGCAAAGGTGTTGGATTTTGCTGGAGAATTTGGCCATGCATGTGGTGAGAGAGATCAGGGCAGGGAAAATCCAACAGATGAAGATGGCTCAGAGTTGAAGAGATCCCCCCTTCCAAGACGTCAGCAGTTGGTCGATCCACCCTTCAGAACTGCAAGCCAGAATGTTCTGGCAAATAATTTCATTTTTAATGAACATGGTAAAAACAAGACCTTGTGTGTCTGTTCACAGTTTCAAGTCTCATTTGTTTTTCTCTGAGAGCATGTATTTTTCTTTAATTTTTTTTCTCAGGGCTCCATGTTTCTAACCTGTTCCTGGTGCTTCTTTGAAGACTATTTTTCTTTTTTTTTTTTTTAATTTATTTCTAGTAAAATTCTCCCAAGTGAAATGGTTCAGTTTGGTTAAACTCATGAACGTGGTTTTATTCATGTTCCAATATAACATCATAGTAATGCAGTTTTTCTTAAGAACTTTGAACATTCATTTTTATTTGTAGAATAATTGCTATGAAAAAGATAATATTCTTATGTCTGATTTGAAAGCCAAATTCTGAAGCAAAGTGATACTAAACTTCATAGTCAGCAAGAAATACAGTTTTCTTGCTTTTTGGGACTTCAAAGCATACCATCACTGCACCTTAGGTATGGTGAACTGATTGAAGATCTGGTTAAACAATTAGGGCAGCTACAAAATTTAAACTGAGAGAAAAAATCAGAAAACTATGATGGAAAACTAAAGTAGTTAATCTGTTCACAGGGATCTTGGGCAATTCATGAAATATATTATCAGTGAAGAAGCTTTCTGACCTTCTGTTTTAGATAGTAAGCTCAATTTTGGGTGGCTGGCTGGATCCTGTGCATTTATACTGACTTAGAAAATATAATTAAAAAAAAAAAGAAAAAAGAAAATGTTTTTCTCTTGCACACTGATGGAAAAAAAAAAAAAAAGGAATGATTAAGCTTCGGCAATTATAACAAATGAAATATGAGTATAAACAAAGTATCTGATGAAAAAGGAGATTATTTTTTTGTTTCCCTCCAGGCTCTGTAATTTTACCTTTATCTCAGGGGCAGGGAACTCAACCAGTCTCCAAAAAGCAGTAAGAAGACAAGACTCAGAAGCTGTGATAAGGAAGAGGAGAGGAGGGACTTTTGATGGCAATGTGTAACCAGCATAATGCATACAAGTTTGTTTCTTTAATGCTACTTTTAGGGCAGCCCAAGGTAAAAGAATCCACACTCCATGTTTGCTGGCTTCTTTCCCAGTCCAAATGCAATTTGAAAGAGATGATCTAACTTTGAAACTTAGTAAAGTCTTTTAGATACCTTTTAACAAACCAGAGAAACACACATATGAGGTTTCCTCTTTCAACTTATGACCAGGGTATTTTCTTCCCACTAGTGGTTTTGAAAAAGCCTTGGTATATCTCCGTTATTCAAGAATTTGAGGGCAATACCTCAACAAGAAGTAAGAAAAAGTAGTAAGTAAAAGTACAGGAGTGCTGCAACAAGGACCTCCCCAGAAGGGTCCCAGACCTTTGAAAAGCCTGGGAGTGCAAATAGTGGATATCTCAGGCTCAGAGACACAGTACAGCTCAGACTGGATTCAGGATGGGCTCCTGTGCATTTGTGTGCTTGTGAGGCAGGAACAGACAAAAATAATTTCAGTTCAACTGATCACCTTCTAATTTATGGTGAGCTTAGAGTGTCATGAACACTTCTCAGTGCTGTAAGAGAACTCAGGCATTCCTCTGGGAGGAGAGAGATCATGAAAATATAATACTAAGAAGTGGAACTTCTACTGGGAAACAGAACTCTGGTTGTGATAACCAAGACAGTGTTGACAGTCCTCATTTTAACATCCTTCTGCCATCCACCTTTCCACATCCTTTCGTGTAGATATTTCCCAGTCTCTTCATCTCTGTTTCTTGCAGTTTTATTCTGAAGTAACTCCATTAAATTACAGTTCTACTCACAAACCTCCTCTCCACATGACTTCTTTTTTTTTTGGGTCCTCTCACCTGTTGTCACAATACCTTTTTTTCGGAGCAGCTTCTCTAATGTGAAAAGCTTCTTAATTCCTATAGCATGAAAGTTTCCATTTCTGTTGTCCATATGAAACCCAACTCTCCTTCTCAGAGCAGTTGTATTACTTTGATGCTCTCATCAATGGCACACATTCCCATCCACAATTACTTGTGTACTGTGCTTTGCTGATTAAATTATAAGCTCATTAGGATTGGCAGGTTATTTGGTTATGCATTATATAAAATACCACATTTATCTAATATTTGATTTGGATTTCACCCTCATTTTCTCATCACAATTTGACTAGCTGTGCCTGCTCTGATTTACCAATAACTGTTATTGCCACAATATAGAATTACCAGAACAAAAGCACCTTTTCTAAGAGACAGATGTGATAGTTTGGAGGAATTATCATCTCTCCATGAGACCTCAGATGAACCTTCTCTTTGCGCAGGGGAAAACCTGAACTGTTCTAATCCTTACAAGTCAATTATAATCTAAACTGCTCATTTCCTGCTGTAATTCAAGATTCATAAAATCTGAATGGGATATGCATTTTTAATATTATGGCAGGAACCATAAATATTGTTTGTCTTGTTTGCCAGAATCTTAATATAATAATGACTATAAAGCTGCAGGAAGAAAAAATATCTAAGATGCACTGATTCAGTTTCATAACCCAATAATTCTGACAACCTTTTCAAATGATTAAATAGGCTTGAAGAAGTCCAGGCCCTGAAGTATTATTTCTGTTTGTGAAACCCTAAATGTTTTTTTTCAGGTTGCTTTTGTTTCTTTTTTAAATAATGCAGGAGCAGGTGCTGGCATTTCAGTTCAACTAATTAGCTTCTAATTTACAGTAAACATCTTAGAATTCCATGAACATGTCTCAGTGGTATCTGAGAGGAAACAATCTACTGGTTCAATAAATCTTCCCTGAAATACCGTTGAGAATTGACTACATGAAGTGTATGGCCTTACTTAATATATCTGATTTTTTTAGAATACATTGAAAAGCAAGATAGCAGCTCCAGGCTGCTATCCATTATCTGGATATTCCCATTATCTGTGTAAAGATATACTCTGTAGGAACTTTGTGTTTGTGGCACCATTAGTTTAATTTATAAAGCTATGCAATATTGACTTATATTTCAATGCACTACTGGAATTCTTCCAGGCTTTAAATGTGTTTGTAGTGATATTGCCACAGGAATCCTCTAAAATGGTTTGCAGTCTTTTTACATGCATATGATTTGTGTATCTAATTTGGTGATCAAAATGTAGACATAAGTACTGCAATATTTCTCTTATTTTTAGGTTATTGACTTCATAAAGTGGTTTCATTTACAATGAAAAAATTTAGCTATAACCATGTATTAAACTAAACCAGGACATCTATCTAAATAGGTCCATTTTAAAAACATTTATAAACACATGAAATATATAAAACTTTAATTTTGATTTTTTTTTCAAGCTAACTAAAATTAGGAACAACACTGACTAGGATTTCTCTGTTAGTACTTTTTAGTCATATGTTGAGTATAGTAAAACATTGATCCTGTTTCCTTCTGGTTTTCTTCATTAATTATTAATTATGTTTAAAGTAGTATAAAACACACTTTAAAGATACAGAAGGGTACTAAAGATACATGTTTATTTTTTTCTGGCTTCATCTTTGAGAAGCAAGTTGTCTTCGTAGAGACAGCAGGATTACATGTCACTATTTGATTGGTGTCTGAACTCACATCTCAGCATGTTTGCAGGTCCCCTAGGAAGGTGATGGAGCAATAGTGCTGAATCAGCACTGGTGACACTGAAATCCCTCTGTCAATACTGCTACACAACAAAACTGTTGGCAATAGGTCCAGCATATGAACCTTGCCTTTCACAGGTGCTCATCAGCATCATTTGTGTTGATACAAAATTTTTTTTTTTTTTTTTTTTTCAGTTGCAGAACTTTCATCCAGGAGCAGTTCACCAAAATCTCTCATGTTCTGAGACCAGGAACAATTTTCCAAGGGCACTGGACAGGGTGATGATGAGGCAGGAATGAGCTGCTTAAAGCTTGTCATGAGAGGAATTATAACAACTTTCAGAGACAGCAAAATACATACATGGAGCATGTACGAAAAAAAATTATGCTGGACACTTGTCAAGGTCTGTTAACACTGGAGTGTACTAGAATTATTTCTGTAACTACAAAACCACTAATTTTTCACCGTATTTGAGCAATTCATTCACTGTAAGAAATTAATTTCATAGTTTGGATTCTTAATTAATATAGGAAATCTTACCATAGATTGTGTGAGTGCCTAAGAAGTTGATACCAGCTGAAAAGATAACCCCATTTTAGGTCTAATAGAAAACTATTGATTAACCTTTATAGAGCTACTTCCACTTCTCATAAGGAAGATTTTATTGATGTGAAATGATACTAGGATTCTCCTAATGACCATTTTGTTTCCCATACTCAGTTTTCTTCATTTTATAGCCAGGAAATGGAAGATTCTGGAATGTGACAAACAAGTTATATCTTAATGAAGAAAAGTGGAGGACCTGAAATTAAGCCTCTCAATTCTTATGTGCTCCTCAGTAAAGCTGCACTGGAATAAGAGGCTACCTGGATCTTTGAAGTATTTAGACCTAACATAGCCATTTAACAGAACTGATCTGGAGCCTGACACTTTTCTATCTGACTGCAGTGTTTTTTGTGTAGCACTGGCTGTCATTCTCTCCACATGACTAGCTTTTGGCTACATGTACCTCTGTTATTAAGTCCTCAAGTTATGGCTTGATGGTAGTGGACAGAATAATTCCTTAGCAGAAAATTCTTAGCAAGTGCTCAAGTCACTGTTCAGTGAAGCATGGTAATTAAAGAAGTGATGGAATACAATCTATTAAATTACTTCAGCCTGTCAAGGTGGTAAGGCAAATGCCAATGAAGAGTAATAATCTGAGCACTAATCTCATAAAATACCCATTCTTTGTTCTGACATGGACCATTTAAATCTTTTTCTCCTAATTCAGTAGTTGGAGAGAATCCCATAAATAATTAGGCTAAACATAAAAATGTTTCTTTAATATAAAATTATTGGAGCCTTTCACAGAAAGCAGAAATTGATTGTTGTTCATAAAGTGAGCAGTACTGCATTCCTAATGATGATGATTACTTGTGATAGGGTACAGTGTTAATCCTGACACATTGCTTTTTGTGTTATGAACAAGGGAGGCATGTGTCTTCAAATATTTAAGATTTCTATTACACTGAGGTCAGTGGTTTTTGTTGATTTTGTGTTTTGTTTCACTTTTTTTTTTTTTTTACTTTCAAACATATTTTTCTAAAATTATCCATATACGTGCTGTCATTTCATGCATCATTCACAGAGATGACAGATTATTTATTTTTAATATCACGGCACATTGGAGGAATAAATTAAGTCTTTCAGTCTTCCATCCAGATTTTTCAATCACTGTCCATACTAATTTCTAATATGTTCAATACAGCAGAAGGTAATGAGTACAGAACGGCTCGAGTGATTGCATCAGAATCTCTGCCATTCGTAGGTATGAACATGTACTGAAGATTTTTAATCTGTTTTAAATTGCTGATGACTGTTGGGAAGAAGAAGAGGAATGGTACTTCAGCAGGACATCCATATTGTGTTCCGTATATTTCTGTATATTTGAACTTATGGAAGTTGCATTTTCATCTTTTAATACTGTGTAAAAGTAAAGCTTTTAACACTTTTTTTTTCAGTATTATTAAGGAGCCTGGTATCCTCTTGGGTAACATGTAGGTATGAAAGCAGAAGCAATTATTTAATGAACTGATGAACCCTTTGCTCCTCTTGATTTTTTTGAGAGTTCCCAGAACTATGGCAAGATTTCATCTGCTCCAAATTTAGGTGACTAAAAATTACTTATCTGCTTTCTATCCTATCCTAAACTACTTTCACAGTAAAACTACAGACCCCTCCAAAAGATGAGTCACATTATTTTAGAATAGAGGTGGAATTAATCTGTTCAGGTGCCTGTAAATGTCCACAGATAGAGACAGGTGGTTATAGGGTAAGATTTATTCCTTCTACAGTAGGCAACTAAAATAGATCAAATGAGTCCACATTAAGAGAGGAAAACTGTGCCCTAGTGTAACAAAAAAATTACCCTTCTTAGCACTGACTGTCTGGAGGCTTAGATGATTAGCTCAGATTAGAAATCTAGTTTTGAGACACATTTAAACTGATTGATACTTGGAACACAGACTGGCTGTAAACAACCAGCTCTGCATAATGTGTTAACTGGTTGGCTTAAAAAATCTAAGTCCAGTAGAACTTTGTGAATTCATGACAGTGCCAAGGTTTTCATTGGCATAAATCAATGGAAGTCCATAGAGCTGAAAATTACCATGCTGGTTTATAATTGCAGAAAGGTTGTCTTAGTAATTATATTTCAAATTTTGTCTAAACTATTTGGGAAAAGATTAGAATATGCTTGCCGTGCCATCTAACCATCCTTTAATATAATTTTCTAAGTGTAAGATTTTGACCTGTACTTCCAACATCATCAAATAGTCCTTAAAGTGCAAACTGACTTAACTAACTTTACATTAAAGTATAAAATACCCCATAAATAGATACTCAGATTCATCAATTCAGCAATTAGCACATAGTTCTGCTTTCTTTCTGTTATTGAAACCCATAGGATTCTGCATGTTTGTCCTTGTGTAGTACATTTAACAAAGACTTCTACTAGACTGACAACCAATGTCCCTGTTCACCATTCTCTCACTTACTCCATACTTTTTTTTTTTTTTTTTTTTCCTGCAAGTGATGGGGGATGAGGCTGTAAGATGCTGTTTCCTCCAGTGAAGATGCTGTTTCCCAATAAACATGACTCAAGAAGTAGGGAGTATATTCCTGTGATTTCAGCATAGGCTCCCTAATTTCTTTCAGGTTTTTTTCTTGAGACACACTGACAGACATGATTTTGCTCATTTGTAGTAAGTTCAACACACAGGTCATACTGGGTCTTACTGTATATGCACAGACCACCTGTGTGGTGTATACTCAGTACATCTGATACCTTGGACTCCTTGAGTATCCTGTAAAGTTCATGTGTACATGGACAATGAGTGTAATTCTGAGATTTCTGTCTGGCAGCATGTTCAGACTCACTATGCTGCCCCAGTTTTCATGAGTGGCCAGTTTATCAGATGGTGCAATTCTCTGATCCTTTGTCCTGGTAATTCCACTGAAAACCTACTGACTTCAGAAAAAGACTTCCTACTGTACTTCTGTGTTATTTGTTACCCAAATATCTTCAAATATCTTCTTTTCCCTTTCAGTTTTTGGTTTGCAACTGCTTCACACCTTACTATAATTATCTTTTATCATGCTCCATTCACTTGAAAGACATCTAAAGCTTTGATTATGATGCACTGAAGATACTCTTCCCTTAAGCAGGATAACTAAAGAAAAGAATATTAAACCTGTAATCTGATTGTAGAGTGCCTGAGTTTTTCTTTTGTTTGTGGAGCAGAATGTACTGATATTTACTCTGAGAACAAGTTTTCTGGGGCTGACTCTGATGAACTGACAGTTACAGCATCTCTACTAAAGACAATGCTACTTCAGAGCAAGAGAACTGAAATGAGAACCTTCTAGGCAGAGTCTATTGTTAGGTAGCTCTGATATAGCCATTTATGATTGCTGTAATCCCAGACCTGCTTCCTTTCATTCTGTAGCATAACAAAATAATCTTTAGCCTGAATTTTAAAGAGCAGAGTTTGCCTATATTCAGATTTTTCCCTTTGAAAATTGGATAAATGCATTTATATGCCTATGTTCACTTGTGTTGCTTTGAAAACATGTGGGACTTAATTCAGCTGACATTAAATTGAATAAAAGACTTCCAAACTTGAACACAACTTCTCCTCCAGCCCTCTGATCATTTTTGTGGCCCTCCTCTGGACTTGCCTCGACAGGTCCATCTCCTTCCTGTGTTGGAGACTCCAAATCTGGATGCGGTACTCCAGGTAGGGGCCTCATGAGAGGGGAGCAGAGGGGGAGAGGGCACGAATACTTCAGCTTCCCAGTTGAAAAATGATAATATAGGGTTTATATTTAAAATGTGGGAATTCTTTGATTTAAAGGAAAGATTAGTCAGGTAATTTGTATTTCCTGATGATGTCTGTACTAATCAAAGTTGATACACTATGTTTGTTAATAACATCTTTTCTCTGAATCTATTTATAAACATAAAACTGTTCAGTCAGACTACCTTCATGTAATTTATCAACAGGATTATGTTCAGTCCTATAAAATATTCCATACAACCCCATAAAAATACAGTAGATCATCTACAAGGTAGACACCTCTGCTATTACACTATTGACAGCAAAAAATTATTGTATTGCTGCATTGGTATTAGTGGTGATCTGCAGGAGGTAAGTTTTCTCTCAACTAAATGTGAAGCCTGATGAATGTTATTAATCTGGTCAGTGGTCTGACTGCCATCTAGATAGACAAACACACATGCTGCTTGAGTGATGAAAAAGTTAAACTAAAGCTTTATGTATTATATAACTATATCCAGTACCCCTGCAGGATAAAATAAGGCCATCAGTGTAGGACTGGTGCAGTCTCTTGACATAAATAAAGTAAATAAACTTTGTCCTTTATAAATTATTCATAGCAAATATATCTTATGAGATGAAGGATCCCACTTATGAAGCAGCCCTTTCCCTATCCTATCACTGTTTTCTTCACTGTGTAAACATACAGCCAGGAAATCTCTTTAATTGCTTTGTTTACCCAAAGAGAAAGAAGTTTGCTAGACAGAGGGCAAACCTGATCAGCAGTTACTCTTGTCTACTACCTTTTCCTAGGGGCATCCATATTCTTCAGGGAAGGAGCTCAGAGATGCTTATCAAAGTAATCTACTTTGATTTTCGTGACACACATGAAGTGACCCTTACCATGCAGATTTACACTGAGTGTATAACATTAACACCTGCGGGAAGCACATCATACTGCACAGGAACATTCCTGAAGACAAGCCCCAAGAACTTAAAAGGAGGCAACAGGTGGAGAGAATTTGACAGCAGGAGAACAGAAGTCAGTAAAACCCAGTATTGGTCAGAATGATAAATACCATCACGATACACCATCTGCTGAGAGAGTATCAAGAATTCCATAGTCGTGATACCAGAGCAGGCTGTGTTTCTCACATATATGCTCTTCCTAGTCACTCCGTATCATCTGCAAACTTGGATATCCTCCCTGGTAAGTAGGGATGGTAGGGTATAATATTAGGTTTTGGTACATTGAAAACATGGCCCAGATCTCACTCTCATTGGTGTGTGCTTCTGCCTGATTGTTGAATCTGAAGCCAAAAAATCCTGCACAGATTATACCAGGTGGTATTGTAATTTTACTTTATTTCATCAATTCGTGAAATAAGAATAGAATGGTATTAATTTTTTTTTCTTTTTCCATGCATAACCTGGATTTTCTTGATGAACTGGTATAGCTTCTACTTGTGTTATAAAGTTAAAAAAATTAAACAGGGCAGCTGGTTGTTCTATATGCTGAGCTGTAAGATAAATTACATGATTTAAAAAGTTGAGATGTCAAGCTTTATCTGAAGTACAGTAATAATGGGCTTGAATGCAAGGGGAAATTTTCTGAACTCTGATCAGTCAAGGATGGGGTGTTCATCTAAGCTTGGGAGCTGTGGCTGTTGGGAAAACTGGAACAGGTTATCAGGAATCAGGTCTCACTGATTTTCCATTAAACATATCTCCACCTCGACAGGTGAGATACTGTGATTTCTTGAGGCTGAATGCAGCTGAGAGCATTGGCAGCACTTGAAACTCCCCAGTATTCCCTGGTTCACACACATCAGGATAAAATGAGATCTTCTACCCTTAAAGCCACCTCTGGGTAATGCTGAAGACATGTGCAAGAATTCACAACATTGCTTAGGTATGTAAAATATTAATTTTAACTTTGGTTAAGCTAATGGGCCTAAATTGCTGAGTTTATCCTGAAATATCTGTTAACTGTGGCCAGGCAGCAGGGTTATCACACAGAGAGGAATGTCTTTGATGGAAGAAAACATCTGGAAGAGTAGGAGAAATATCTGTATTAATCTTGTCATCGAACCACTTCAAGGAGAACTCTCAGTACAAAAAATGGCATTTGCAAATAGAGTTGGAGAATTGCATTGCATATAGCATAGGAAAAGGTCCTGCCTGTGACATCTGGGGCAGAAGCACTTTTGTGACATAAAAGCACCTCTCAGGGAACACAGTTTAAAAGTTAAAAAAAGGCTTCAAAACTGTGAATGTGTAAGGAACTGCTCCTTGAAGCTCTTTCATAATCTGAATTAAGTGCTCCTGATGCACAGATCATGGCAAATCGGGTCATTATGGTCTTAGAATTTCTCAGTGCTTTAATTTCAAAACTAAAATTAATTAAATTTAATTAATTAAAATTAATTAAGTAATTAATTTTAATTCAATTTCAAAATTAAAACACCTTATAAATTTCTTAATACTTTAAATGCCTACAAAATATAGGTATATGATATTGTGTCAGTGCCCTATAACTACCTGGTCCTTTTAAAATTCAATTTTTACTTTTTTTTAATGGCAGAATCTATCTTTTACAATATACACAGGCATTGCATGACTTACCAGGAGAGAAATTATTTGCTTTCTCTTCATTTTCTATTCCCTATATTATTTGCATTATAATTAATATATATTTTTTTTTCTTTTTTCCTCTGCAAATGAATAAAACTTATGCCTTTTAGCTTTTAAGTATAGTAGCCTACTAATTCAAACAATAAAGCCTGTTAAGATTTGGAAAGGATATGATTAATTAAAAAATGCAAGATTTTATATATTTTGAGCTTTGGAACCCAAACTGTAATACTACAGAGACCGTAAATATGGCAGATTTTCATAGTACAGAGACTTGACTAAAAGACATTTTTTTCACTTTAAAAGTGGATCCAGTGTCATAAGTTAGATATTTTTTCCAGAAAAACAAATGGGCATTGAGTTGCCCATTTCAGGCACAAGTCCTAAGTAGCAGTATGTTAGTACTGCTAGTAAGTACTGCTACTGGGATTAGTGTTTGGTCAGATTCTTTCCATCTGGGAACTCCACATTTGAAGTAAGTGTGTGTGTCTTGCAGTCTTGCACAGACAAGAACCATTTTGCTGATCACCATCCATGAACTATACTTTTAGAGACAGGAGGCAGGAAAATAATATTGGCTCTGCATTATATTTATTGAAATATCTGTTCCAACAGCAGCTAAGTGGAATTATGTTCCTCTAAGGTTGAGGATGGTGAGAAAGCCAAGTCCTGTCATTTGTTCCTGTTCATGGGAGGTTCATGGGAATCTCTCTGTTTATCCCTTTTCAAAAAGCTTTTCCTTTTAGTCTTGTTGGGTGAGAGCTGATATGTTGACTTGACCTTGTCCCTAAGAAAGCTGTTATCTATCCCATTGTTATGAACTGCCTGAGCCGACTGTGCTGAGCTGTGATTTTTGGCATGGAACAATCAAAGTGACTGTAACTTCCTTATATTCAAACACCTTTCCAGGAAAATATTGACTCTATCCTTTTTTTTTTTTTTTTTTTTTTTTTTTTTAATTTACCTTTGTTTTCATATGCAGTTTTAGCATATCAAGCAATTTATGTATAATTTTATCGCACATAATGCTAGGCTGCCAATTCTAAATTCCATTTACAGATTTAATTTTCCAATCCCTACCTTTTTCTTTTAATCGGGTTCAATGTTTTTAAAGCTGTTATTGTAAATCAGGCTTTTAAAAACATAAATTATCAGGCATAATTTCTTTCAATGGCTTTATCAGCAAACGGTTGGAGTGCAATCGAATGAAGTGCTTCTTCCTGTTGTCTTTTGAGCACACACACACACATACACCCTGTAGAGGAAATCTCACTCCAAGGCACTCTACTAAAGCATCTGATGAAACCTTTTATTCTGCTTTTCCCATGTGGTAAGTGAAGGGAAGTCTGTGTCCCTGCACAGTGCTGCCATCATTTCCCCTATGCCACTTTCTTTCCTTTGCATAATTGGGCTGTCAATCCCACTCAGGGGACTGAAAACAGCTTTAGAGGGGTCACATTTACCTCCCATGGCAGCTGCTCTTCTTTTGCCCTTTCACTCTCTCTCTTCAGTGGCCCTTTCATTAGTAAAAGAAGTCCAACACCACAGCTCCTGGGTCATGCTGCTGTGAATGGGCAGACAAATATCAGAGAACATGAAATCTCTCTGAGCACAACACTCCGATCTCGGTCTTGCCTGCGGGACACTTCCAGGCAGTGTTGAGAGCTGGTAAACGCTGTTCAGCCAGGAAGCTCATTTTCTATGCAGTAAGATCACTACAATAGGCTGCTATACTGCAGGAATTTGTGAAAAGAGAAAGAAAACAAGTAGTTCTCACCTTGTCTGTGAGAAATCAGCATCTGCTTACTTTGGCTTTGACAGAAGGCTTCACTTTTCAAAACATCATGGTTTTATTCTCTGAAGTGGGAGCTGCAAAATTCCTATGGGTCTAGTCCATTCTGTTTCATTGGACACTGATGATTACAAATAGGTTTGTATAAGGCAAATGGTTTGTAATAATTTGTAATGGTCTCAATTGAATATTTTTCTCCATGATCATGCTGATCTGATCCCTAGGGAAGTCATAGTGTGAGGGACTGGGATAGGATGGCTACATTCTAAAGTGTGCTCTATTAAATGTCGCAATGCTTAACCCACCCCAACAGCATTGTCCCTTTTTCTTTATATCCACAGTAGATACTCATATTTCTCACACAACCCATCCCTCTCATTCATTTCAGGTGGTATTTAACTAAATCCAGGGTAATTTTGTCTTACTACTGTGTCTGTGTTACCCATTTAACTTTCTCTCTTCTTTTCTCTCTCATACATCCATATATCCACCAAAGCTCATGAGTCTCAGTGGGAGTGACCTGGATCCTTTTCTCAAAGGATCCTTTTCTCTGCAGTCTTCTTCTCCTGCAGAAATATTGCCACCTTTTATCTTCTATCCTGATCTAGAATGTGGAGGTGTGTATCTGTTTTTCTAATATCCTCTGTTTGATTTTTAACCACTTCTTTTTGTCTTTCCTACTTTTTTCTTCTGTATTTCTTGCAAAAATTACAAAAAAAAAAATGTGTTTACTGTCTGGTCTACCTCTGCTTGCCATCCTAAACATACCCAGTCTAAATCCTAGACTCTTCTAGCTCCTCAATTGTCTTTAGGTGTTCACTTCCTTCTACCTTTCTTCACTAATCCATCTGCCTTTAGCCTTTACCATTGTAAAGTTTCCTTGTCAATTTACACCAGTTGCTAATCCATGTGCTGCTTAATTTTCCTTATGGTTCCACGTCTAAGCTAATTTTTAGGTGCATGGAGGTGTCAGCAACTGAGACGCCTGAAATATTTAGAGCTGATCTTTGCAATCTCAGTGTACATCTTTTGGGCTAATGTCTCTTGTATGGAAATGACACAGGTACATCTCAAGTGTGTCTCAATCACAATGAACTTGCTTCACTTGTTTTCATGGGAAAAAAATTTGCTTACTGATGCAGTAGCAACATTACAACAGTTCAGTGCTTTCAAGTACAGATTCAGAAAAATTTAAAAGGTAATTTTTTTCCTTAAGATTCCTGCCTTATTTCATTTGCCAATATAGCAGCTTTTTTCTTCATTTCTTTCCCTCACACCCCCTGTTACTTAAATTTTACTCTTCTAACAGATGACTAATTTCATTTCAAACTCAACAGGAATATTTTTCTGTTTTCAGTTCAAAAGTAGGCTTATGCCACCTAAGTTGTGCTTGCTGAAATGTATCTAGTTTCTCAAAGAAACAGTTCAAAAAAAGGGACAGGAACTGTAGAACAAATCAACTAATATGTACTGTCATTGTTTTGCTGAATTGAAATCAATCCTAAGGAATCTAAATTGACTTTATTTCCATTCTTTAGTTAGTAACACAGATGACTGGACTTGCCAGATGCTGTGCAAGGGAGATAACTCTGTTATATTCAAAATGTTGAGTCCCATGTTGATGTCCAGACAGAAGCCAAAGCTTTTCATCTGTTCAATGGCCTAATAGAAATTCAAGTTCCACTGCCAAAAGTGACTCAAAAAAAGTTAAGCACTATCCGTATTTACCAGGGGACTGTAAATGAATATATGTCATGATTTTGCTTGAGCTGGTGTACACTGAGCAGTCTTTCTGGCAATGTTTACTTTCTGAAAGCAGTTTTAAAGCATCCATGTTCTGGAAGCATGCAGAAAATCTGGCTTTATGCTACTTTACTTTGAACTTGGCCATGGAAAGAGCAAGTCTGTAATATTCAGTTTTTCTGAGCTGGTACAGAGACAAACTGTAGAAAAGTGTGTGGTCTCTTCTTGGTAACGTAGCCTGGGGAAGAAAAGTGGGTGTAAACACTGTTTGCTTGAGGAGCACCCAAAGTGCTTGTTCTAAAAAGGGCTTTGCCCCAAAACTTAGAGTGCCAAAAAGATATGAACAAATACAAAATTTTCTTAAGCTGACCATTAGTCGAATTAAACAGTAACCCTGGGACTAGCAACAAAGCTTTGAGAAACAGAGACAGCTGAGAAGAAACAGCTTGAGAAACTATATAGGAGCAACATGAAGATCTGTAATGGGAAACAGACCCTGAGGGGAAAATGGGGCAGGCAGACAGGTGGGAGCTATGGGGCTGGGCAGTGGGGAGGTTATCTTTTGCATTGCTGATACTTACTCTGAATATATAATTCTATGATTGCTGTTTAATTGCATCAATAATAAATCAATAGAGTGCTTCAAACTTGTTTTAAACCCCATGAGTTAAACTGTTTTTCCCCGTAACAAAGTGCCAGTCATTCTACAGTAGCAGTGCAACAGCATCTTTGATGCTGGCAAAATTGATCATTGTAATTATAGGTTTGGACATGCTGCATTAGTGTGTCAGTGACTTGACTTCAAATGTGTTTGAAATGCTTCTAGCTACTCCATCTCTGTGATCATACAAGTGTGGCTCAGTAAAAAAACACTGCTAGATTTCTATTCCCCTCCATACCCCCAAAAGACATAAAAAATACCCTGGATTTCTCTGAGCAAGCCTGGACATTGAATACCTGCCAAAAAAAAACCCAACAAGTCTGGCATTGCAGTGGAGATACAAAAGGTACAGGAAAGAAAGGCATAAAGGCTGAGTGATGATGGGGTGCCCACATATTTATAGCTGTGAAATGTGTTGGTTTGACAAAGCCACAAAGGCAGCCAAGTGTACTCTAACAAAATTGCAATGTTGGCAGCTGTGTCCAGGGACAATAGGTATCAGTAAAAGTTCCTCATGTGGAAATCATGGCTCTAGCATCTTGATATTTGCTTTGAACTTTTTCTGATCATTCTCATTTTTCTACTGTCTTATCCAACTAGCATTTCTTTTTTTAACTCCCTAGCAGAAAAGGAGACTACATTTCAATGCTTTGTCCATTACAAAATACACTAGCAAATACTGTTGTTATGTATGAGCACTATTTTACAGTTAAATGATACTGTAAGATTCTGCAAGAGAAATGAGTTGAAGTAAAAGAACTCACATTCCTCTTCAGAGTCTATTTTGTTTGAACATTATTTGGCATATATTATGCATTTTGTAATAAGGATTTTTTTGTGTATTCTTGAAAATTTTCATTTCTTAATTCGGAGATAACCATCATATCTGTGGACATCAAACATAATCTATGTTATGCTCTCCATAGAACAAAAAGCAGACTATTAGGCTTGTATTAATTTCCTGGTTTTCTTTAGAGCTGTAAACATGTCTCGTTCTCCTGATTGTGCCACTCCCATATTTTCTTCCTTTAAACTGCACCATATCAGGCCTATTTTTTTTTTTCTCCGTTATTAATTCTATCTCTGCAACTTATGGTCCCAGCTGAGGAACTTTAAAAAATCATTCCACAAATGAATTATAGGTACTGTGGGGGTTGCATGCACAATCCTGGAATCTGTAAACCATGCCATAAATATAATACCTGGTCAATCTTGGGACTCTAAACTGGAGATGCTGAAAGTTGCAATAGATTCCAGAAACAATGCAAGAAATAAATGGAGGAAAAAAAAATAATCCATGAAAAGTTACACGGAAGGGTATTTTTTCTGGTGAAGGAATTTGCTAAACTGCAGATTTTAGGAAGCTGAAGAGATTTTATACTGAAATATATTGTTGAATGCATGCCTGGTTCTCACACTGCTCTTTAACAATGCACTACTGATTATTTTTGAATGTGAAATACTGGGATAAATTAAGGTTTGTGTTCTTATGTTATGGCTGTTCTTATATAATCCTATGCTTATGATGACACATTTTAAAAGTTAAATAATGCTCACCCATGGACCAAATACAGCCTCAGCTCATCTATTCACTGTCAGGGTATATCCAGATTTTCAATTATTTCTTAAATATAGAACTACTCTAGGGGAAAGGAATGGGTAGGGGCAAGAAGCATAACTTCATAATTCTCAGTCATGAATACATGCCATTAAATGTGTGTTTGCACATGTTTTCTTATATTTTGCATGGTATATAAGCATAAGGCTGGGGTTCAGTGTTTCATGGTGCAGTCATAAATGGTTTGGGTATTGGTAGTGTACAGAAATCGCATCGTTCCACATTCGAACTGTAATGTACTTTAATACTCAAAGATTATTCCTTGTATTCACATTTTGTTGCTTCTCTAGTGACAGATGCTAGGTAAACATGCAAATTTGCTAGTGCTTGATTTGATTTTATCTAAGTCTTCTTAAGGCCCATGAAGGGCTTTGAAGACCTTGGAATATCATCTGCCTTCTCTAACTGAGAAATGATCCTTAAGTGAAGTCCCATCAAGAGTGAAATCTCTTGACACAAATACGATAGTTTTCTTCTTTCTTTTGATGATCTTCCTGGAACACAGCCCAGTTTAGCACAGATGTGTTTTCTCCTCCTGATGACACAATTTGTTTGGTTACTTTGTAATTTTTTTAAAGAAACAGCCTAGCTCAGGGATAGTCAACTTCAATCTAGGAAGGTCTCAAAAATGTAACAGAAAATGTAGTCAGACTCAATAATAGTAACAGCTATAAATTAATACCCTTTGCTAAAATGAGCATGGAGTCAAGTAAGACTTACAGTAGGACACTGACATTATCTAGCTTACCTTGTATCCAAAACTTCAGTGTCTTTTGTCCTTAAGAATTTGAGACAAATAGATGAAGATGACATGAATTGTTTTTCAAAGTTCATGAACTTCTATTCTTCTATTTGGGTACAATAGAAGGTATTCTCCTGAAACTAATCAGTTTTGTCTATATTTACAGCTGCCAGAGATCATAATCTGGCTCTAACTTCTTGCAAGAGCAATTGAGTTAAGAGTGGGTATTGTTCCAGAAGCAGCTGCTGAAAGAGAAGTGGAGCTTTTTGAGGACAGACAGAGAGAGAAAAAATATCAAAAAACTATCAGGAAAAATTATATCAGTAAAATTCTGATAAACAGTAAATGTTCTGGCTCTTACTATACCATTCACTTCATTTCCTTTCTGACTGAAATTACACAGCCAGTAAAATTAGTTGACCGATTTTAACTGCAAGGAAAAAGTTGCTGGTTGCAAGCAATCTGTCTTTTCTTTAAGAAAGAACTTCTGCGTGGAAAGTGAATGTTGTTCTTGCCATGAACTGAGAGCCCATTACCCCTCCCTCTCTCCCACATGCAATATCTCCATTGTGGATTTCACACTGGTTAACAGAAAGAGTTCATTGAAAGAATTAATTTTTCAAACCTTTCAGAAGTTCATTTCTGCAGAATCCAACCAATTAAAGGAATCATTGCTGAGAGCAAGCACTCAGTGGTAATGGCAGGGAAGGCTAATGCTGAACATTATAATTACAATCTGAACTGGCTTTTTTCAGCTGAGAGAAAATCTCTGGCAGACGCTCACTGCAGCTGTAGTTTTATTGACAGTAATGATATTTCTGTTTTAAATGACAGAAAATATGTTTGGTTCATTCAGATTTGTTTCCCTTCAGGTCAGAGGTCCTTTCATGCCTTTCATAAACAATGTGAAAAAAAAAAACCCCCACAAATTTACTTGTTTTAAAAATTAGATCTACAGATTATCTTAAATATTTGAGTAACAAGTCTGTTCTTACCAGGAATTGCTACTGAAATATTCTACACAAATGTTTTCTGTTTATGAGTAAAATAAATCTGTACTTCTCATTGTTTGCTTCATATTTACAGAACTGTATATTATCTGATTGTGACAATAAAGCACAGCTACTGTGGTGTTTAGTTGTTGTACCTAATAGTATGACATTGTTTGTCAAATTATATAAACATTCCCAGTTGATACAACATAATTTCAGATTGCCAGATATCAACATAAACATGTAATTTCCTTGAAAAGGGAAACAAAAAGTATTGTTGGCTCTCTTTAGAGACTGGGGTTTGAAGCACAGGTAAATTAAATTACTTAATGTTGCGAGGCAGAAGTTAATCAAGATCCTGTAGTTTAGAGTCTATTGTCTGAAATCCAGCAATAGGCATACATCACTCCATTTATTTGTCCATCTATCCACTCACCCCTTTGTGCCTTTTTTTTCTTTACAGGACACCAAACACCGTTTTATTCACAAAAATAGGGAAAGAACTGAAACTAGAGAAAAATTTAAAAAGGTAAGGAGGATGGTAAAGGCAGATGATGTGAAAGAATTTTTAAGTGACCTGGTGTAACTTCTTTGCAGCTATTTGTCTAATGTGTCTGTGGAGAGTCCTCCTTTGGTGGAGACCTCCATCGCCTTCTCAGGCTGTTCCAGTGGTCCATTATCTTTGCTGCTTGAATTTTTAAAAATGTCTTTGTTTTAATCTAAGTCAATTATTTATTTTCTGTTCTCTTATGCGTATTGAAAACTATTGTTCTTGTATTTGAGCAACAACTCACACAGCTGAAGACAGCTATCGTGTTTCCTCTCTGTCTTGTAGGAAGCCTGTTCTAAAGAGGATGTCAAAAAGCAACATGAGAAAAACTGTTTTTAAAAGAGAGAAATATACTAAAGGTGGAAATGTTAAAGTATTTGAAAGAGGGAATATTTAAAAAATACCTCTACAATCACAGACGTCTGAAGTATTATTTGAGGAACATTCCTGTTGTGGCTAGATATGGAATGCACGGGGCATTCAGAGTCTAATTTTAGTGACCATAAAAATGAGAGCTTTGTTTATTTGATTATTTGTTATTATTTTATTATTTTAACCCATAACCCTAGTATTATGAGAGATTTGGAATTTTGAGGATTTATTCCTATACAAGCATAATTCTGGATTTATACTGGGGAAAGTGAAAGGAAAAACAGTTCTTGGTATCATCTTATAATGTCATATAATATGCAAAATGGATTTATTTGAAGAAATGATTTCCAGACATTTATAAAGCCATGATGAACTGATATAATAAAACCAGCAATTAAATTTAAGGTCACAGCAACAACACAAGAACAAATATTTTTCTGATAGAAAATACAGCCGACTTGAACTCAGTGTTTCATCTTTTCCAGATTAATTTGGAGCAGAAATGAAGTCAAATTGAGGTTTCTTGCTGTAATTTACAAAAATAAAACAGTATTATGATTCTGAACTTCTGGTTCCTCAGAAGCACTTTCATTTCTGTTAGTGCTGAAATGCTGAATTTCCCAGGTTGTTCTGGTTTATGTCCAGTGCAATCTGACACTGAGAACTACTAGAAGGATTCCTTTGATTAGAGTCCCTCAGGTCACAGCTTGTTCCTCTGCAGCACAATACACTTTCTTCTGCTCAACTTCAACCATTTTTTTTCCACAGCATGTTTTACAGGAGGAGCAAAACCACACAAGTTGCGAAGAATAAGCTGACATTTTACCTCTCTGAAGTTTGCAATCACGTTGTAACTGAGAGGGGAAAAAAAAAAAAGGAATATGGGTAGAATTTACCCATATGAATGTAGAGAAGTAGCTGAACAGTAATCTATTTAAAACAAAAGGAATTATTCTCATTTACCATTAGATGGCATACATACAGTATAAAATACATTAGACAGAATTCCAGAGTACTAGGTGAAAGGTTGAGTAATGCTTATTTAGTATAATAGATGAACACCAAAGTCCTCTAATAATACTTATTTCCACTCTAAGTTGTTATGTCTAAAGAACATCAGACTTTCTACATTGAATACTGCTACATAACAGGACAAATGAATCTATGCCTCTAAAAGTAGCTCTTAACAGTGCAACACTGCTGTGTATTCAGCTCCTGAATCTCTTTTTCCCATGTTCCCTGTTCAGCGAGTATTTGACATTACTTTAAATTCTGTGACAGACTTACAGTATTCTCCATCCTTTTCTAGGGGCTGTGTGGGAAATAGAATCACCAAAAAGTTAAATTTCTGTAGCGAGTTAGTAAGCAACTAATAAGTTAAACAAAAACTTATGTATTTTACTTCAAAAAGAAGTGCCTGAATTTCTTCTCCCACTGAAATGGAACTGTTCTTAATTTGTAAGTACTCTAAGACAATTTGTCATACCAACATATTAGTTATTGAGGCAAGGTGACCTGCTAAACTTGAGGAAGATACTTCTCTAAACTGGTTAAGGACTTTACATGCATTTGTTGATGACTATATCATAAGATGTATACTGAGTTATGAAAGATTCCTCCTTGCTGTGTCAGAAAGGAGAGGGTACTGTGCAAGTCTGCAGTGGAGTAGAGGACATGTTTCTTGGTTCTGGCAGGGTTTGGTAGCATCATCTCTCTTGATCTGCAAGCAGTTTTATTTGCCTGGCACACTGTAGAATCTGCTGATCTGTAGATTATGATCAGCTGTTCTTGGTACTTGGGGATAAGAAATGGAGAACCCTCACACCACTGAGCATCAAATGTGTAAATCTCTTGGTTAAGAAGTGGGAATAGGGAGGAGGTTAATGTACAGCTACAGCCTTCTTTCTTAAATGTGAGCAATGAGAAGAAAAAATTCATACAGAAGCTTAGAAATGACAACTTGTTAACAAAAAAGTATTGAATTTGTGGAGGATATGTGAGCTTAATAAGAGATCATTTAGGCTTGTTTACCCTGTGGCTTAGAAGTAGAGGATAAAAATAGATATATACTCTCTCCTGACTGTATTCTCTGCTGCTTCTTAGTTGGTGGTCAGATCATTCTGACTCATCAGGTAATGTCTTAGTAGAAGTTTTTTGATGAACAAAATGTCATGATGGCTTAAAGTTGTCTCTAAACTAAACTGTTCCTTCCCATATTTCTGCTGGAAATTAATTTGTTGAAAGCTAAGGCAGTATGTCAACAGATGCCTGTAGAGATGCATTCAGCAAACTAAATACTTACTGATGCTGCAGAAGTGACCAGTATGAAATATTGCATAGTGTTAAGGCCTAGTACACCTTTGTTCAGTCTGAAGAAGCTCTTTCAACTTAGACTTCCAGATATTTCTCAAAAAAAAAGTAAAAATTTTCTCCAGTAAGTTAATGATACATTTTCCTAGACAAGAAAATAAAATGCTAAAATAGTCTAGAATTTAAATGGAAATTTATTAAAGTTGAATAGGGGCCAGTTTGACCAAAATGTCTTGTTACTTGTTTTGGAGAGTAATATTTCCAAACCAACCATCACTTTGCTTCTTTTCTGTCACCCAGAGGAGGATGCCATTATATACAACCTTGCATGTATTTCTTAGGTCTAGCATCTGCATTTCTATATTCCAGTCTGAAAAAGACCTAAGTGCAGCAAGTGTTTCACTTTTTAAGTAGATTTAAGGGAATTCCTCTAAGTGTGGGACTATTGGAAAACAAAGACTGTGGAGGGCTTGCATGAATAAGAAGACTAGAAATATTTCTCAATTTTTGATAGGTCTTGTTGCAGGGAAACATTGTTCAGTTCATATAGTTTAAATGAAATTTGTATCAAAGCATGTTATTGATTTACTAATGACATATAATTAGCCAGTGAATGATGAATAGTACCCAATGGAGAGGCAGCTCAGTCTGATCTAGGCATAGGATGAGATGCTAGAGGCAGTTCGTGCTGGTGTCAGTCCAAGTCTCGACTGCTGCTCTTTCTGGTAAAATATCTCTCCCCATGACAAATGTCCCCACTTTTCTGCTCCTTTTCAAGTTGACTACTCCCATTTTTCAGAAGGCTATTTCTAATTTTCTGCTTACTATGTAACCTGCCTGTAGGCAACTTGCTCTTTAACATGATCAATCTGGGAGCAAATGCCCTTTCAGACAATTTTGAGCATTTTAGCCACTTGTATTGGGTATGCCCCACTCTTAATAAGTGCTGATATCCAAACCATTTGCCGAGAGTTTGCTCTGCAATCACCCACCACAAATTGTCTAACCAGCAGTTAACTATGGTGTCTTTTAACTAAATATTGTGATCAGTTCTCCTTTCAGAGTTCCCTGGGACTTCTTGTAAACAGGTGTAGTGTTTTGTCTCCAGGAAAGCTAAGTCTTGTCAAGCAAACTGGGAGTCAACCATTCACAGAAAATTTTTTCAAATTTCCCACAAAGTTGTTATCACTTACATCATCACATGTATTTATATTAACCCAAGTGGAACCTGGAATTTCTCTCTCCTAGGAAATATTTGCATTTCTGCATGCAAAGAAATATATATATTTTTCCCCACTGAGAGCAAAAGGTTGGAAATACGCCTTCTTTTTCTTATTTGCCTTTAGGAACCATATAGAAAGATTGCTTTTTTTGGTAAAAGATGAAAAGAAGAAGGAAAAGTTAATTTCTGTACACATCAAATCTCACCTTGGCAGCAGGCAACCTTGTGGTTTGAGGGTCTGCAGTCTTTGTCCTCTTGAAAGATCTTAGGAGCCTGTGTATGGAAGAATATGGAATATTTAGTTACAGAAGCACACTGAGTGAGCTGCTAAAAAGCTGGGCGGTTCCAGAGCTACTACAGTGTGAGAGTAATTTTTTATGTCATAGCTTAACTTTGTGATGCAGGAGGAAAATATCAGTGTTCACAAGTTCTCTTACTTGACTAAGTTTGAACTATAACCCTTCCTGTGTTCATCTCACCCCAGTTATAAATCATGTTTTATTGGAGGTGGTGGAGACACTGGAATAAAATGGAAGATGTATATTTGTGTCTCATTATTCCATGAAAAGGCAAACAAAATAGATTCCCGGCTAATATCTTCTCCTATCTGTATAAATAAACACAGAGACTGAAAGATGAATTTGAATGGGCCAGAAGCCTTCATAGGGATGTGAAGTGAGCACTACAAATTTGCTTTGTTCTTCTGAAGCTGTTTCATCAGACAGTAAATAGTGTGAGATTTGAATGTGATAGTCCATAAAATAAAGGACATGGCTAGCCCTGTCTCAGCAGGACAGGGACTCCACTCCAGGCTTATTCTGTCCAATCTTCTGCAACCTCCTGAACTGCAGCAAGCTGGACAAAGTGTCAACTCCAGGACATGGCTGAAGGGTCTCCTTTTAAGTGTTTAGGAGTCTCTTAATGTGTTATGGATTCAATGACTATTTAAACTCTTGTGGTTCCTCCTGATTTTTGCTGTGACCCTCCCTGCTTAGATTGCTGACAGTGAGGGTCCACCTACCTTGAAGGCATGCAGCCTTCCCCTCTCTCCTCCCAAGATATGGCCCTTTTTAAAAAAAATAAAAAACGTGCTGTATGTGCACATGAAACCATCAAAATCCAAATACGAGTTGCACGCTTTCTGTCACAGTAAGGGTATCCTTTTCTGAAGCACTGCTACCTTTTAACTTCGATTTCTGGACTGCAGAAAACAAGCAGAAAGAGATCTGGACAGCAACCAAATGGGAAGTTTTGTAAAAAAGAGCATTAGGGATGTGATATCAGTGTTTCTGGAGAGATGCAGTTCAGGTCAGCAGTGACCATCTCAGCCAAGGGTTTTTAGGGTCCTGTGGCATATATAAGAGGATCTGCTAACTTCTGGGTTAGACAAAAATCTAATCCCTCTGGAAACATTTTGGAGCCCTTAGGAATGTGATGTTTAAACTGTTCAAATTTCAACACAATAAATTGCACTCTCATCAAGTGCATTCCCTGGAAAGTTACACAGCTTTCAGCTACTTACTGGTTCTTTCCTTACTTTAGTTTGTTGTTGGTGCTGTTGAATGCTTTTCAGATTGTTTTCACTCTACCAGGGTTGGCCTTTCTACAATTGATGGAACAGCATACTGGAATTAATTGTTCTCTAAATATATAAGAGCATATATTTTTTTCCATTGCTCATATTTCACTATTTTTTTCAAAGAAAATGTAATCATCATGATATATAATGTTCTTTTGATGTAGTTTGTGGCCAGGTTCTGGTGTGTTAAGGACACTAGTTAGAAGCATACCTTTCCCTAATTTTCTCTGTCACCCTAATTGTCTTTTTTTCCCCCCATGTGTTGGTGCACCATTAGTCTAAGTTGTAATAGATATAACTGAAATGATTGCTGAATAGAGTGGCTCTTTGAAGTGAACCATTTATTTTTACATCTTCTTTTTTCCTTGAAGAAACATTCATTTTAATGTATGACTCTTCTGATGTTTTCTGCTTTAGGAATATCCACATACCTTGGATTTGTAGTAATGAGCAGTGGTTATAGATTTTCTGAGAACCTGTTCAAGAAAATATAATGGATGAAGATATTCCCCTTTTCGTATCAAATTCATGAAATCAGAATTTAGCCCCCGACCCCTTGCAAAACTGGCAGAAAAATAGGCAGTCCCAGACCACCCTATGTTATTCATTTTTAATAGAAAATGCACTTTTTTTCCAGCTGGCCTCTGTTCACTGAAATGTATTTTTTTCTACTTGTGGGAAAAAGTATAAAGAATCATAATACTTGTTTATATTTGGTATGACCTTACACTGATCACTGCAATTAGGGACAAAAGCAATCTGAATTGATTTGGGCTGCTTTAATTCCTTCTGGTAATTAAAATTCAAGTGATCCAAGTCTCTGGTATCCTTTATACCTTCAACATCCTGGCTATGGTCACAGCACTCCTAGTGAACATTGTGCCCTGGACAATGAGAATATGGAAAACCACCACAATTTACAGTAATCATGGACAGATTAATGTTCAATCAATCAGGAAATTACTTTTTCTTAAGAAAATATTTTCTTAAATAAATGTTTCCTTTAATAAATGTTTTCTTAAATGTTTTTCTTAAATAAAAATGTTTTATTTCTCTATTGGTTTAAGGTGAAGAAGACTACTCTAGTATTACACGTGAGTTAGTTTTCCCACCACTGCACCCAACAGCTTAGCTAAAATGAGACTGTACATGCTGCAGGTGAACAGTAAGAGGCTGAGATCTCTTCAGGACAAAGAAGATGGTTAACTGAAATGCCTGGCATGTCCCAGCAGTTATTCTGAGACTGGTATTATGTCCCTCACAGGGGAACTGTAGAGCTGTTAGGGCAGCTGACCCTGGATCCCATTTCCAGACACATTAAGGATGACAAAATAATCAGGAGTACTAATAAAAGCTTCACCAGGGGGAAGTCATGCTTGACCAACTTGATATAGTTCTATAATGAAAAGGCTGTCCTGGTAAATGAGGGGAGAGCAGTGGATATTATCTACCTGGTCTAGAGTACAGTCTTTAACTTTGTCTCCCATAAGTTCCTTGTAGAGAAGCTGCTGATGTATGGGCTGCTTGAGCAGACAGTGAGATGGATAGAAAAGTGGATGAATGGCCATGACCACAGGGTGGTGATCAGTGCTGCAATGTCTAACGTGGGCCAGTAACCCCAGGTGAAACCCAGAGATCAATACCAGGTCCAGTCCCATTTAACACCTTCAGTAAAGATCTGGATGATGGGGCAGAGTGTACCCCCAGAAAATTTGCTGATGACACAAAACTGAAAGGAGTGGCTGTTACACCAAAGGATCATGCTGCCTTCCAGAGAGACACTGACTGGCTGGAGGAATGGGGTGGCTGGAATTGCATGAAGTTCAACAGGAAGTGCAAAGTCATGCACGTGGAGAGGAAAGAACAATCCATGCTCAGGGACATCCAGCTGGCAAGTAACTTGGCAGAAGAGGACCTAGTCAGATCAAGTTGAACATGAGGAAGCAATGTGCCTTTGTGGCAAAGAAAGCTAACAATGTCTTGGGCTTTTTAGGATGAGTCTTGCCTGCAGGTTGAGAGAGGTGATCCTGCTTCTCAGCACTGGTGAGGCCACAGCTGTAGTACTGTATCTAGTTCTGGACTCCCCAGTGTGTGAGAGATAGGCATGATGGAGAGAATTCACAATGATTTCTTACACAGACAGCCTCAGAGTGTTGGGACAGCTTGGAAAAGAGAAGGCTAGAGGATAATCTTAGGAATGCACATAAATACCTGAAAGAATGGTACAAAGTAGATGGAGCACCACTCTTTCCTGTGGTGCTCAGTGACAGGAAAAAAGGCTATGGGCACAAGCTGAAACACCAGCTGTTCCATTTTAACACCAGGAAACACTTTTTCATTGTGTGGGTGACCAAGCACAGGCACAGGAAAACTGGAGAACCTATGGAGTCTCTATGCTTGAAGATGTTAAAAAACTGTCTGAATATGGCCCTCAGCAACTGGCTCTAGGTGGCCCCACTTGGGAGGGCTTGGATCAGATGAGATCCCTGCCAACTTCAGCCATTCTGTGATTGTGTGATTCTGTGAATTGAAGCTTTGTAGTTTTCCTTATTGCAATGGTCTGGTGGCCAGAGACAGGCCTTCAGGTTAAGGTAGCACACTAGTTTTTTTCTTCTTTCTTTTTGAGGTGCAGAAAGAAAAACAATCATTTGAGTTCAACAATTAGAGACAATTAAGAATAGTGCATGCATAGAACAAAAATTCATAATAGAAACTGGATTAGTGTATTTTTCTTGTTTAAACCACCATCTCAAGTTCTTCAAACACTGGGGATGTATTAACTTTATTTGCCTCTCTGATACAGCATCTGACTGTCTTTGTGGGTGAGATTTTCAAGGTTGAATTTATCCAGCTCTGATTTCCTTTCATTTTATCTTTATGCCTTTGTCAGCAAGGCTGAGGAGTCCCTCCTTTTGTCAAAGGCTTGTTTTTTTCCTTCCAGTGTAAAATATCCTTTTAGTTAGTCACTTTCAACCTTTTCTTTTCTGATAACTCCTGAAATCCTCCCTCAGAGAGCTTCCTTTTCAATGGTTGACTCTTTGTGTGTGAGTACCTCTTTTCTGAACTCTCTCTAGCTGGTTGTAAAGCTTTCTTAAAATGAGGATTCAAGGTTGAGGATGAGAAATTTCTTCCACTCCATAATTTCACTTTCCACACCTTTAAGAGTGTCAATTGTTGTTTGGTTGGTGTGCTTCTTTCTTATCAGAACAGTGCCCTGAAAGTTCATGTTGAAGTTAAAAACAAGTTTGACATTTATGGGTTGAAAATTAGTATTTCTTTTCTCCTTTGAATTTATTTTAACAGATTCTCTGAAATGTTGTCATTCCCATTGGATGGAAATCCTATGTACTTTTCAAGGTCATTATTCTATTAGGCAAGTGCTAGTATTTCTCCCTGTAAAAAAAAAAAATCTGTTCTCTGCTTTTTAAAGAGGAAGTGGGGGAACACCATTTCATCATCACTAATACTTAGGAAAAATAATATTATGACATTAATGAAAAAATATTCACTGAGTTGAGAAAAAAAAATGACGGTAGGGATTGTGACAGATGGGAAATAACCCATTTGTGGGTTTTTTAGGAAAAGGTGGATTTTCTATTAAAAAAGGGCCAGACTATAGTCTGCACCACACTGGAGTCACCAGAGGGCAAGGTGAAGTGCTGACCTTCCTGCCAGCAGGACACATCTTCAATAACTGAGAGCAAAGGAGAGCAGTGAGTGCCTCCTCAAAGCAGGACATTTGTACTAAGAAATGAGGAGATGATGTGAAATTATGTTCTGTGTGGATGCCTGCCAGAACAATCTTTAATAGATTGTGCTAAGTATCTGAGGTGTGATCCTCTACTGATTTTGACCTTTCTTGCTGGTAGAGCAGGGGCTGAATGCATGATACAGTGCAGTCTGCATGCAAAGAAAGGGTAAGAAAGGTGGTGAGAGATGCCATGGTCTTGACACATCTCCATCTCTTTGAAGGGCTGTTCAGAGGGCTTGCATCAGGCCCTGGTATCGTTATCTCAAGTGTGTGCTGACTGGAGGAATCTCCTGGATTCTTTCTTGCTTAAGCACTAAGACAAATGTCAGAAACACATAGTCCCTAAAGGAGCAATATATTAGCATAAACAAATTACAGTAAAGCAGAAAACGTGTCATGCTCCAGTGGCTCAAGCAGAAACTGCCAGTGGATCGTCCTGAGCTCTATTCTTAATCTAGCTATCTACCTTTATGATGTTGTATGTTCCTTAACTTTGCTGTGCTTATATTATGTAATATATAGTCATGTCTGACCTCAGAGGTTTGCTTCAGAGATTCATTTGTTTTTCAACATAACTTGGTGATTCTCAGAGGGAAAAAAACCATTATAAATGATTCATCATTAACCTATCACACATCCAAGATAAATTATCTTCTCACAACATTTCTGCTAAATGTTATTTTTCTTTGATTTTACAAAGTGTACTGAGGAATGCAAGTGCTTTAAATCTTACCAGTTCTAAGATGTTGTAGTTGGCTTAGGGCAAAAGCCAAATGATAAGTGTAAGTGATATGAGGACATTATGATCACTTCTTCCATTGTCCATCAATTTAAGTGCTTATTGTAACAGGCAAAGTATTAGGAAGGGAGCCAGAATAGCCATAAGGAAGAAAAAAAATCTTTACAATTTATAAAAGCCTCAGGTTTGAGGTTTCTTTTTTCTTTGCTTGTGTTATGAAAAGTTGGAGCAATTTTTATCTGGTGAGAATGAAAAATGCTAGTTATTCTGTTTTCTCACTAGTAGTTCTGGCAGGAGAACCAACAAAAAGCCCAAACTTAAAATCCAAATTCCAGTGGGGTGGGGAGTGGTGAGGCACAGCTAGGAGAAAAGATTTGCAGGGTAGGCAAGAAAAGATGCAGTCAGTGGGACTAGGACTGGAAACAGGGAAATGCATAAGAAATTGTAGTGACTATTGAAGAAAGGCTGACTGCAAGATCAATGGCAGCTTGAATCAGATCTTGCTACCTACCCAGTGGGATTTCCTACTTATGGTGGATGGAACACTGCTGCAGAAGGGGAAAACAACCAGCTGGCTGAAGTGTTTGTATCCATTCAAACACAACGATTTCAAAGTAATATAGATGTACTATAGGAATTTGTTATTGTTATGCTGTCCTGTTAAACCTGATATTTTCATACAGGTAAGACAGACAGAGGAGTGACAGAGAAAAGGAGAGTATTCATTTTTTCAAACCTCTGAAACTATCAGTTATGACTAGAGACTTAATACAATGTTTAAAGGCTAGTGCAGATACAGGTAAGAATACAGATCACAAAAACAGAGGATATTAAAATATTAATTATATCTAAGTTACTGACACACACCTTTAAGCATCAGTGGGACCAGATGGTATATATTCTGCATTAATGATGATCTCTGACAGCTTTTAGAAAACAATTAGCTGGAGAGTAATAGGTAGTAAAAATAATGGGTTCTAAAGGAGAAGACAAGTTTAGCCTATAAGACAGCAACCTATTACTGACCAGAGAAATGCTGAGAAAAAAAAAAAGATATATGATCTGTCTGTGAACATTTAAAGAGTCATTAGTGACAAAAAGTCAAAACTGGTCAGTCAGGCAGCCATGTTTACTCTTTGGCTATTAATCAGTCCTCTGGGTAGAAGAAAAAAAGAGATAAGATTTATTTTGGCATGAGTAGGGCTGCTGACATGATCCTGCATATGCAAATTGGGAAGATGTGGTAGGGCGAAATTATTGTAGAGTAGATAAACAGCTTTTTGAAAAAACCTCTGCTCCTATCATTAGGTCTTTGCCAAAATTCAGAGCAGAAATCAAACGAGGACTTGTATGGATATATTACCAGTTGATATTTTACATAATCATGATAGTAATATGAACAAGATAACAGAAAATACACTTTAAAATGCTGTTATATAATTTAATGGATTACAATGGTCTGAAAGAGGAAAGAGATAGACGTTAAGTTTTCAAATTTTTTTTCATAATTTGGATAAAAGTTCTGTAATCAATACAATGAAATTCAATAGAGAGCAATGCAAAATAATTCATTCCCAGTAGAAACAAAATGTAAAAATACAAAACGGACAATAACTGGATGTTGAGCTGTGATGTAAAAGATTCTGAGCCTCAAGATCTGAGCTCACAGGTGCAAGTTAATGCAGTGTTCTCTAAAAATGGCAAATACTTTCCTGGGATGCATCGGTAAGACTTCTATGCCTCACCCAGCAGACAAATTTGCAACAAAAAAGTACAGTCTGGGTAGCAGAAATGAAGCCAACAAGAACAAAAGAAAAATTACATGTGAAAAATAGTTAAAATAGTGAGAACAGTGTAAAAGGAAAGAAGATAGGATGACAGTAAAAAAACAATCCCAAAAACTTTAGAGGGGGACATGACCTTTGAATATGGGGTTTAATAATTAGTTAGTTTCCTAATCACAGGCTTCATTCTCCTTCACATTCATTGGAGCACGAAAAGAAAGAAATCTGCTTACTTATTAACAGCAGAGGTGAAAGAGAGAAGTATGTGTATAACAGCAGGGACTGTGAGACATGTGGGAAGAGACTGCCCAGGGAAATGACAGACTTGTTTAGGGCTGGTCATTCACAAGCAAGGGTCTACAGTGATGTGACCCAGCTTGGAGCCATCTGGATCAGTCCCATCAGTGCCAGACTGGGGACCATGGTTAGGGAGGCTAGGGTGGTGATTGCAGTGGATATAGGAAACAACAGTTAGGGAAACACAGCATCTAAGTGTCACCTACAGCCAGGCTTGTATGTTGGAAATGTTTAGGACTGACATACATAAAAGGGATTTTATCACCTACACCTGAAAAAGCTGTAGGGTCTGTTTAAGGTACATCTGAAATACAAAATCCATTTTTGCTTGATATTGTAAAGTTGGCTATAGTCACATTTTTATACGGCAATCCTGGGTGTGGTTCCTACTGGAGAATATTTTCTCTTTTTTTTAGCAGATGGAGTACAAATCAAATTGGGATGTCTGGATTTTTCCCTGCCTCTTGGCCAGTAGGGCTTGAATTCCTCCCTATGTCTGGGAAACCTGGCTGGCTGCCAGACTGCAGATTAAGGATGCTGAGGTGCTGTCAGCAGCAGTCTTGATGGTAAATATTCATGAGCCAAAATGTGCCAACATTCATGTTTGGCAGATTGCATGTTCAATGTTATTGTCTATACCACTTTGGAAAGGTCATCCTGGCACCTAAAGTCAACCAAAATGGCTAATTCACTGTACAAGAGCATCATTTTCTGAGAAAGTGTGAAACCTGTGAATTTTTGAGTGGTCTATGTGGACCACTTGTACACACTTTTGTTTCCATTATCAGGTAACAGTTCCAACATATAGAGTGGCTTTAATTTAGCAAGAACAGCTGTTGGTCCTGCCTATCTTTCCTTGATTCTTGCTATGCCTTATTTGACTTTGAGAGCACAAAAAAGTGCATCTAGAATCTCATCATTTCACCCACTTGTACAATGGGTTTTTATCTGCAGTGCGACACAGACAAGCTGATGGCTTTGCAGTTTTTGAATATTGAACATGCTTTATTAAAAAAAAAAAAAATCACTTTGCTTAGCTTTACTTCACAAACTGTTTATTTTTGAATGGGGCAGGGAAATCCCATATTAATTTTCAGCAACCGGAAGGTATTCCTGTGGGTGAATTTCTGTCAGAGACAAGGAAATTATTTTTTTAGCTGCAAGAATTCAGTGCTGCAATGTCATAAGAGCATGTAGTTATTATTCTGAATGCTATGCAGACTGTAACATAAGACAGAAAAAAGTACTCACGAGGAACATATTGAATTATAATAAATCTGTCTCGTCTGGAGACAATGATGAGCTGGCACATTTTGTCAAGTGGCAGTCACATAGGATGCTGTGCACTGCATACATATTACTGCATTAGCAATAGGCAGTGAGAGGATGGCACCAACAGGGAAACTGCTCAGACAGATAGGTTGATCATTTGTATTCCAGACCTCAGCAAGTGCTCAATTCACTGATCCAAACCAAACATGTTGAAGTCAAGGCCTGTTTCTATAACATGTTTGATATACAGCTGAGCAGTAACTGAATTAAAGCAGCATCTCACTGTTGCTGTCTGGTGCCATAGTGGGTGGTGAAAGCAAGTGGAGCTTTTCTTGGCACTAAGGGTATGTTGTATGCAAACGGACCATCTTGGTGGTAAATCTTTAATGTGTCAGACAGCACATTAATTGCATAGCTCCCCAGGATCATGTTGCACACCCAGTTTCCTTAAGTTAAATTATTCCAACGATTCTTCTCTTGATGGAGAATCCTAGGCGTTGCAGTCCTACTGTGTGCTGTAAATTCACTCTTCTGTCATTCAGCTTCAAGTCCTGCCTAAGTCCTGGGGCAACTGCCATTCATATTCACAATGTGTATCTAACTGAGGCAACCCAGTGTGTTAGCTCCAATTTGTATTAATATTCTGAAATACAATCTAATCAATAATGTGATATGGTGTAATATGTCTACAGTTAAAACATCTCTTTTCTGTAGGGTACCGATTCATCTGATGAAATGAAAAATCTGCTCATTCATATACTTAAACAAGTAACTGCCTAAAGTGATCATCCTCTACATATTATAAAAGCAGTTCCTGGCATGTACACAGTGAGGAAGGATAAGCCCTTTTCCCTTTGGGTCAGTGGCCCACCAAGGCCATATAAACAGGCACGTGCACAAGACATGCATCACACATACTCACACACTTTGCTCCACATTACACTCTGACAGTTTGTGCTTTAGCTACCTTGCCTTTTATTGGCTGCCCATAACTTAGCATGTCTTTAGCTTGTGCCATGAGCAGCATACAGCAAATTGCCAGAGTCAGAGGTTAACGACCTGGCAACACAGTCCTTTATTGTCTTTGAATATTTTCTTAATATTCACTTCTTAATCTTCTCCTATTTCCATGTGTAGGTGAAGATCTATCAGAAAGAAATTCCTTTTAAGGTTCATTCAAACGCCTATTTATATGTAAGGAACAGTCCCTTTTATTTTTCCAGGGAGCATTCTAATGAAGTCCTTTTCATTGGAATAAAGATGCAGTATTTTAGATATATTAGTCCCACTCACAAAAATAATAAGAAAGTTATTTTTTTCCTAAAAAGAAAACCTCAGCATCTCCTAAGACAGATTTCATTTCAAAGAATAGTCTAATCCACCTTGGCCTTGCTCCTGTGGTTCCTTATTGCAATATACTTTTGTCCTATTTTCTTTTCAATAGAATTGACCATCTTGAAAATACAGCATTTCTCCAGTAAGGTGCAGAACAAAACAAAGCAAAACAAAACATGCAATAAAAGAACAATAAAAGGGACTTTTAAAATAGATTGGCGGAGGGAAAAAATGTGGGTGAAAAATGGGGAAAGAAGATTGTATAGAAAATGTCACTTGCTTTGCAAATGTAGATTATTTTGGGGCTCCAGAGAATTCCCTCTTGCACCTCTTCAACAATATATAATAAGAAGCAGACAAATAGGTGTGAGACTGTCCGTAGTAATGACTAAGCAAGCCAACTGTGTACTTCTGCCAAGAATGACTGGTAGGAGATGCCCTCTGTGAGAAGATGCACTGCCAAGGCAAGCAGCAATTGGAACAGAAGAGTTGAAAAATGCTTACTTTCATGGTTTATTTAAAAATTTACATAAACAAACAGCTAGAATCCAAATAAAAGAAACACATCACGGAGCTATGCAGGACTAAATTAAAGTGTTTTTAATAAGAGAGTATTCCCTGACCCTGTGGCTGTGGGTTGAGCATAACATAGAGGAAAACACATCCAGTAATATACTTGTCAGCTTGACTTAGTTAATCTAGATGTCTGGAAACACAAAAGTCCCTCTAGGTATGCAATGACATGCCTGCTGGATTTGGGCTTGCTATACCGCACTTGGGTTTAGTCAATGGTTAACTTTAACTTTTACAGCAAAAGCTGTGCAACAAATAGCACTTCTGTGCAATGCTACCTGATTAGAACTTGTCTGATGCTCATCTTGAGCAGGTTTTGATTTGTCCAGATCACACAAAAGAAAACATTTGGCATCCTGGACATACAAAGCTCCTTATTGAGAGCAGGATGCTGCAGCATGCAAATCACACTTTCTTTGGAACTGTAAATCTTACATCCATTAAAAACAATGTATATACTGCATCACTAATTTTTTTCCAGACTCTTTTCACTTAACTTCCAATGGAAGTTATTCTAAAGTATAGTAAGATTGTAATTATTCTTGTTCTTCAGAGAAACAGGTTGCCTAGTTTAAAAGTGTTTCTATGTCTGATTCATGTTCTAGGGCAGGGGAATCTCTGAAATGGTCTTTGAAGTGACACAAAAGGAGAGGGTTTCAAGACACCAGTGTTTAGATGTCAGAAAATTCCCACTACTGCCCATAGTCTTAGGAATAAGAGGGAGGGAATGTAATGGCTTTTAAAGTCACTTATTTGTCTTCTGGTCTCCCCTTGTGGAGGTGCTGCTACTTGGCCCTTCTTAGGCAGTGCTGTTCCTGAAGGGATTTGTTTTAAAAAATGACATCATGTGTATAACACTGAAGTAATTTCTAAGACTGCAGACTATCAGGTTGAAGAGGTTTCTTTATAGTATGTTTAGTTGCTGATTATGTAAATGGAACAAAGTTTTTTTTTGTTACATAAATGTGTAATCTCTTAATGTTTATGATCCAAACAATTTGAAAATGTTGGCTTTTTTCCACTTTTAAAGGTTATACAACCAAGTAATCCCCACAAATATCAAACTGTAATAACGTGTATTTGAACTTCAAATGTCTCTGGCAAAATGTTCTGGTTTTAATCATATCCTGGAAAATGTAAATGTAGTTTCAGAGGTAACAAATGGTTTATGCCAGGCGAGGTCCTGCCTCTATTAGTTCTACAAATCTGGGCTTAGAAAACATGATTCTGTTTAAGGAGTAAAGCCCCTCATAAGTGAACAAAAATGGTAGGATCACTTACCCTGTTAGCAGAGTGAGTTTCTATGGCTCTAGATGCCTTTTTGCTTGGAGCCAAGAGCTATTATTTAATTACAGTGCTTTAACAAATGGCACAGAGACATTCCAGGGTCTATAAAACCTCCAAATGCAGCAGGGATACTCATGGCAGCAATTCCCTTACCTCAGACATCATGTGAAAAAAATAGACATTACTGGTTGGAAAATTTGACAGTCCCCATTAGTACCAGGTCAAACTGCTGAAATTACATGATTTGACCCTGGGTACTTACCTGCACTGCAGTCATTGATATGTCTGATTTGTAAAACAACATATATTCTGATCCCAAACCTCTGTTTCTGTAAAATAGTTCTACAGGTGGAAGAGGAGTCTGTGGAGAGGAGGGTAGGGTGGAACTGCATTATGTGAATTATTTCCTACTGTCTTTGCAGATCCTCTTAGTTTTTCCACATCTGTTCAAGCTGTGCATGTTTTTTATTTTTTCAGTCTTGTGGTAAATATAAATATGAAATAGCAGTTAACAACTTGACACCCACCCAAAGGCCTGTGGACAGTTTCTTTCTCCATGTAAAATAATGTCTTTTCCGTAAAGGCAAGATTAGAGGGGATCAGAAGAGAGAAAAGAAGGCACTGAAAACTCCATGAGACTGAATTCTTACTCTTATACATGAATGTAGAGGGAACACATGAATATCAAAATATTTCCCCTTAAAACATATAGAGTTAAAATCACATCTCATGCCTTTGATATAAATTGATCTGTTTATTGGGAGTCACTGGTTCCATTCTTTTAACTGAAGAACATCACTGGCTATTGTGTAGATGTGGAAGAAAGCAGACCTTTAGGAAATAAAATAGATAGCATTCTAAATTCTAGACTCTCTCTCTAATCATATTTTTATTTAAACTCTGTTTTTAAGGCTTAAGTGTAAATACACTGTTTTGATAGCCAAGTATAAATAGGATTACAAACAGATGAAATCTGTATTAGAAAAAACCAAGGCAACTCATTCTTTTATCTCAGAGTAGGAGTTCATTTCACAACTTTAACAAGAGGACAGAATAATATGGTTCATCACTGGCTTTTAATTGTTATTATTTATATGAAACAAATCTGATGTATTTCAGAAACTGTTTATGGGTTTCCAAAGTACAGCACAGGAAAAACCAAGCATGCTTTCTGATATAGAAAAGCACACAGTAGTCTAAAAATGTGCACATACTATATAGGATATTAATTTTTAAAACTGGTAGTGAAATATATATGAACAATTCATCTCAGGAGAATTAATGAAGATAGCCTAAAGCTGGACATTTTATATACCCTGACAATTTTCTTTTTGCTGATGAAAAGAACTCCATGTTAGGACATCAGAAATTATTTGTAGATAATTGTTAGTGACTTACTGATGATCTCTAGACTGAGATTCCAGGCATCTGTTACATTTTGCCACACTGCCAGCCATCTTGATCAACAGCTTTTAAAAATCGGAAAATTGCAGAGCTTTGAGATAACACTGATAGACTTACATTTCATAAGATGGTCTGTGTGAAAGTGGAACATTGAGCTTGAACACTGTGTTAAATCCAGTAAAAAAAAAAAAAAAAGAAAAAAATACAATAATTGAAAAGAAAATTCCCTGTCCTACTGAGCCCTGTTAGCATTTCATAGTGAATTGATTTGATGGAATTATAGTCAAAGTCTTTGCCTGCAACACCTTTCCCATGTAGTCCTAATCAAGATTAAATCTTGACAGAAGAATCAGACTTTTCCTCAGGCATAATTTTGCTGGGAAGAGTGTTACACCTTCAAGGAAACTACTTCTATCCACCAGCTCTGACCTTGGCACCAAGCACAGATTGCTCAACGGATTCCTTAATTTCAGTGGAGTACATAATGTATGCTAAGGGTTCAAGAAAATAAACAGAGGATAAAGGAGCCTTTGTCCTGCTGTAGTTGTGCATGATTTGCAAATACATGTTTAAGTCTGGCACATTTTCTCTTGATATCTTGTTTGTATGTTTTTAACCTTGGCTTTGCTAGTGGACTTTCAAGTCAGTAGTGGACAATATTCAACTAAAGTTAAATGTTTATTCTGGCATTTTCAAGCTATTGCTTACAACTTGAAGAAGGATTTTCTTGATTAATTCTCCCAAGTGCATACAAAATTTAATGACTAACAGTTCCCTATGCTAGACTACTGACTTAGCAATACTGTTTCTTCTTGACCATTTTTTCTTCATCTTTAACAGTCAGATTTTATTTTTGTGTCCTCCTGCCACCTCAATAGAAAATATTTCCAGGGCCTAAACCTGTTTTGACCTGTTTCTTGCAAAACACAGTATTATTCTTGAACTGTACATAGATCAGCATTTGTGGAATTACTTTCTAAAAAATCTAAGTCATACTTAGCAACAGAAGTTGTCAACTGCCTTCTTGATGTATATAAGATAAAAATATAAATATGCACATGCATACGTGTATATATATATATATAAATTACTAGCCCATGGGAATCTTCTGAAATGCTAAGCAGTCATTTCTCTTATTGCTTTAAAACAAAGACCATTCATGCCACAACACACTTTTTTTTTTTTACACTTCTAAGTCAATTAATTAAATCCACAAGCAGTTAAATTTAACAAAAGTTAAATTATGGCCACTGGTCATGTGTTTATCATTTGCCATTTTTAAAATTTTAAATTCTGTTTGATTTCTTACTTCATCACCTTATACATACTCACTACTTGGTAGGGTTTCTTAATGCACGTATAATAAAATACCACTGCTCATATTGGAGGTTTAACATCATTTTAATCCAAAGAACTGACTCAAGGACTCTCATTCAGTAATATTTTATTTGCTTGTGAAAAAGTGTCTCTGTTATTGACACAGGCAGCAATGCAATTGTAGTTCTGTTCAAATGCATGTGGGTTGTTATATTTGAAGCAAAACTCATAATTTCATTGTGCTTTAATTTGAGAAGCAAAGGAATTATTAAGGTTCTAAATGTTTATGTTCACTTCAGGGTTTTCTGATCTGCTATTTGTATTCATTATTTCAACTGTGCTTGCCCATTAAACATAAACCACAAAACATACTCTCACCCTAATTAAATTAGGTGGTGACACACTCTTTGTTGTTGACAGTAAAAACTGACTCACTTGACATTGTTAAGTTCATATTAGAATACATGTGGCTTCCAAATCTACTTTTTTTACAGTGAAAATTTCTTAACTATAGGTTTGAATGATTGCAAATAACATTGGTACTATTTGGGGGAAGAAATATATTTTTTCATGGTGTATTTCTCAGATCATTAATTTAGGTGATGTGCTCTATAACCAGATTAAAAAATATGTAAAATGACTGAAATTCCAGGTCAGAGTTCAAACTGGGTATCAAAATCCCAGAGGATGGAGTAAATCTTGGGCAGGAAAAGTCTTTAAGTGTGGGCAACAATTTTTTTAAAGGTTGCTGCAGTTACTAGAAATTGCTACCTAAAAGCAGTAAAACAAGATCAGGCTGAATGACCATTGTGATCCCTTCAGATCTCGCCTATCTGTGAAAAATAAAATTACTGTCTCTTGATTTTCTTGTAGTGATTTGGTCTATTCCATACTATGCATTAGCCTGAGACAAATAAATGACAAGAAGGCAAATTGGAAGGCAACATTTGGACCAGAAAATGCAACAGATGTTAAAATTTTAATATCTAGTTTATATGCCTGCATGTACAACATATGGCAGATCTTCAAGAATCCAGACATTTGTGAACTTGTAGTCACTGAGCACAGAAATTTATACAAATAAAAATCAAATTTCTTTCAAATAATCCAATAAAATTTTAAGTTCCCAAACTAAATCTGTTACTTGATCCTCTCTTTGGTCTGCTGGGAACTCCGAGTTTTGCTGCCTGGACATTTGTAGCAGTGGTGGTCTGGAGATATGCATGTTCTTCTGAAGTCCCTGAAAAAAAATTGCCATTCTATTCCCTTCTGTGCTACTAAAGAATCATGGTTATATTGCTGTTTTGCACTTGATACAGTATATCGTTCTGCAACCCCATGTTTCTTAGTGGGCAGAGAAGTAGAACCATGATCCATCCTTCTGATGTATAGGACTGCCAATTTCATGCAGGGAGGTCTACCCCTCTTTGCTTCAGGGAGGTACAACACTGCTTTTGGTACTGTCATTACAATGCCATATAAATTCTGCACACACAGTTCAACTCAGTTTGATTCAGCATTTGTACTATCACATAAACCAAAATGTAGTCAGAGAATATTATAATACATGGAAACTCATCCATAATCCCTGTATTCAACATTTGTAATCTTTACAGTAAAGTGACTACGTTCCACTCAAAACATCTCTGTGCAGCAGGCCTTTTAAATATACACACCCAAAACCACAGCCCATTTTCAGACATTAGTTAGTTGAATAATATTCTGAATTAGTTAATGTTGTTAAATGAATTAGAGCAGCATTGTATAGGACTATCTTCAGCTAAGGTTATCTCACAGCTGAGGAGTGAGGGATGAGTATTTCATGGTGCATTGTGGGGTTTTTTTGGTTTTTTGTTTGTTCTACAATTGCTTTTCTTAGGGAAGAAAGAAAAAATTCTAGGGCTGGACTTCTGAAAGGAAAGTGCCACCAATGTCTCCTCTTGTCCAAGAATGATTTGTCTCCTTTTTCTCTTATTTCAATGTCACACAAGATTTTCTGCTTAACTGAACTTGATTTAGGACACAGGTAAAACCCAGCACAACTTACAGTGTTCTGAAACAAATTATGTTTCTCAAGACCCTTTTGGAATATCCAGTTTCTGAACTCCATGCCTTGCTTTTTGGTATTGGCTTACTGTCCTGGTAATTCAAATTAGGACTCTGTTAATTATGGAATTTTTCCCTTAAACAGTTCATGAAGTCTCCCATCTACAGGTCTACAATATCAACACATTTGCATTGCCTCATCTTGAGCAGCATCTCAAGTTACACAGACACATTTTAGGCATTAATACACACAGAGTATTTTACTTTTTCATTTTACTTCTTTGCAATTTAAAACATATGACAATTACATCAAATTTCCTCCACGTTTATGCTTAAAAAAAAAAACAAAAAAAGGGAAAGATTTGCTCTTATCTGGAAATGGAAGCCCATCTCTTCAGTTTCAGGTAGGACAAGGGGGGAAGGTCAAAGGTTGGTGTCCAGATCCTTGCATGATAACTTAATGATATATGTGAGTGAAATAGATTTATGGAAGAAGGAACTGTTCAAGGAACAAAGCTGGGAGCCACCAGCAAAAAAAATCATTGCCAAGATATCACACAGAGGAAAAGCTGGGTGTAGGAACAGTACCAGGACAAAGTTATTGGTACTATATCTACTAGGTGATGATTATAGACCTTTTATAATTTTGTAGCAAAGATTCTTTTTATAGGGTAATACCAGCTGAAGCTAACTACAGATGGGGAGCTTTGTATCTAGTCAAAAGCCCAGGATTCTTGTGAGAAACATGTGAAAATAATAAATCCATAGGAAACTGAAAATCTTGTGTGCATAAATTGAAGTTCTATCAGAGCTATTAAGCCAAAACTGGCATCAAGTAGGGTACAAATCAGTCCACCCCTGATGCTCCTATGATTCACATCCAAAAATGTAATTCCAGCTGCAGTAGTGTAGAGAAAAAAAATGACTAAGGAATGCATAGTTCTTTCACTATGAGTACAGCTGGTCCCAGGAAAATAAACTATAAGTATATGTGATTAGTATGAATAAAAACACTGGCAGGTTACTAACAAGAGAGAGGAAAAAAAAGTCGGTGGAGGAGATGTGCTTTTAAGAACAACTACAGTTAGATTTGGAATATTGGTAAGAAATATCTTGGTATCAGAAAAGGAAAATTCTGATATTGTCCTCAAGTAAGAGTGCTCTAAAGAACTATCACAAGTTTTTGGATAGAACTAGAAAAGTTTGTGAAAACAAGTAAATAATTTGCCTATTAAAGGAAGGGGCAATCTGCTACGTATGATGCAGTATATTTTTTCTGGACACACATGCACTGTACCAGCTACTCTCTGTCACTTATGCTCTATCATGTTTCTAATTACGCGCAGGAAATGCAAAGCACATTTTCTTTTAGAAGTCTCTGGATGTTCATGCACACTTTGGAATTCCAGCCTGGCAGAGATTTGAAAGGGTGTCTCCTGTAAAATTTTAACCCAAATGAACGTATAAAGAATATTTCTAAAGGAAATGTAATTATAATTTACTTGAAGTCATAGTTGACTTTAGTTGTTGTGAAACTAGATGAATCTTTCCAAATAAATAAATCAGTCATCTTTTGAGGCATTTATATTTCAGATTTGCAAATCATGTAGAAACCCCATTACCTTTCAGTTCAATCTGCTCTAAATCCATACTTGTCTACATGTAATTTTGCAGTCTTAGCTTTCTGTATGTTTGCCATTGTGGAATATTCTTTGGAAGCAGGATGCTAAACTAAGAAAAGTTCCAAGACTGACTTTACACAAGAATAAAATATATTTAGTATCATGCTCTGCAACCACTGAATGCTTAAGAAAGCTCTTTTTCATATTTATTATTGTGATCACACTGTATAAATCACTAATAAATGTCATAATAATTAGATCTATAAGGCTAGAAAATGGTGGGGTGATTATTACGAGTTAAAAAAATCAATAGTATGAATCTCTAAAGGTGCTTTTTCTCTCTTGCACTAATTGCCTTTATAGAGTTCCAGAGTCTGTTTCCTGACAACATGAAGACAGGCAAAGCAGCAAACATCCTTTGTATCCATAAGGAGAAACAAGAGTAAGGGGCACTTCATGTAATCTTCTACATATAGTTACATTTTGGTGTGCCTGATTAATATGCTCAAGATCATTGTACCTCTAGTGGATTTCTTCTTGTTGTTGTTCATAGCAAATGAACTGAAGCTGAAAAAATATTGAAGATTACTGTATTGTGTGAGGATTTTCTAAGGAGAGGTTTCTAAGGGAAATATTGGGCTGTTCTTAACTAGGCAAAATACTAAGCAGTATAATCAATCTTTATAGCTCAAACTAGAGGGGAATAAAATAAGATCAAACAATAGATCCAAGAGGGTTTTCATATTTTCAGAGTGTCTCAGCTGGAATCACCCACTGTTTTTGATTAAAAAAAGTCTACTCATAGAGTTTAAATGCTTATATATCAATGGTGTTTTAAATCAGAGAGTTAATGGCTCTGCAGGTGACTACAGGCCTGACTGCATATAAAGTATGTGCAGCTGACAGGCACACATAGTTCATAGCAGCAGCATGGACTGAAATTTTCTTTATTATCAAGACATTTAAGAAGTTCTGTGTGTATCAGAACAAAAGTAACCAGGGACTAAAAATTTTCCTGCCACTGTCTTATGTCAGCAACATAGAAGTTAATTTGCTTTAGTTCTGTTATACTGAGAAATGCACCATCCCAACTGTCAGGAAACAACAAATGTTAATATAAAACTTCATCTCCTGGGGACAATTTTTTCTCTTATAAAATATTGCTGTTGGAGCCTCACTGTTGCCTACTAAACCCACAGTGCCAGAATGTACTCCCTTTGTTCTGCAAAGTGCCATGGGGTGTCTTGTTCAGGATAATTCTCTGTGCAGAGGATGTGAACACTTGATCTGACCCAGATTTCTTTTTGACTGTGCCAATAGAAGCTCTCCTCCTGTGTCCTTCAACACCACCTCATGTACTGGGACATTCTGGCTCTCCCTGGCTCCATAATCTGTGGGGTTGACACAGATAAATTTTCTAGGTACCTTCTCCATTTTTTGGTATAAGGGTCTTCAGTAGTTTACAGAACAACAATCCAACAGGCTGTTTTAAATCTGATTAAGTTGACAAATTGACTATTCCTAAATAAAGCAGACCAGGAACTGGTTTTTGGCTCTGTGTTTATGTCCTGTCTCACATGCACAAACATCCCCATTTCCAAACACAGTGGTCATACATCCTTGGAATAGTCCCACATTGTCAGGAATAGTCCCTGACATATAAAGCACATCAAACAGTGCCCAAGCATAATCTGAAAGAGCAGTACGATGAAGTTCAAGACCAGACATGAACCAAAACTGTGCTAGGGTCTGGGCTTAGATTTACTCAGTGTGGATGCTTGTGAGCTAGGAAATATTTGCTAGTGTATATCCACAGAGCCTAAGATCATCTTTGTTACTATTAAAATATATCTTTGTGAATGAGCAGCTATGTAATCCTTCTTTGTACTGGACCCCATGTAACCTTCTTCTTTCTGTGCAAAACATGTCTCACCACAGTGCATCAAGAGGATTCGTCTGTTCTTCCACGTATGGTGGAAAGCCTTTAGCCTCAAATTAGTGATGAAAGATCCTTGCATCAGCAAAAACAAGTGAAAACAAAACATCACTCTTCTCAAGGCATCAATGCAGGCACAATAACAGGGGCAGAGCAACAAATTTCACTTCGACTTTGACCCTGTTAGTGTTGACCTGGAAGTCAAAGGGAACTCCAGTCTTTCAGCCTGAGGACCAGAGCAAAGTAAAACAAGATGAAAATACAGTCTTTCTGAATTTGCTGCATATAAAGTGCCACAGAAGACACTGTAATTCTGGGGAGGCTTCTACAGAAGGAAAGTTTGTTCTGGTTCCTGTCCTGCAAGGGTGTGCTGTCGCCTGGCCAAATGGTGCAATCCTCATGGGGATAGGGAAGCTGATGATAAAGTCTGTGCAGCAGTGCTAGCCTACAAAAGTGCAGAAGGCACAAAAGTATTTCTTCAGGGTGTTGAATAAGGCAAAATTCACTCAAGGTTCCACTGGATGTTGTCCCATGTCCCATCGTGCTTCTGAATCACGGAGCAAATTTATCAACACCATAATATAATTACTAGAAGACAACGAGAAACAATTACAACTAAATATACAGAAATTTCCTTTTTGCAGAGTAATTATTTTACTTAGCTCAATGTTTTACATATATTTAGCCCTTTGTTAAGCATGTAAAGACACCAATAATGTAAGGAAAAAGGGCTCATTTCAGGCAATGTAATGAATGTCCTTAGATGACAAATACGCTGTGAAGTCTTCTCCAGTAGATCAGCAGTCATCTGGACTGCTATCTGTGCTTTCTTTTTAGGCTGACATATGCAGGGAGCATGTGTATGTGTTTGGGTATGTCTGCTCTAATAAGCCCCTTGAAAAAAGACTGCAGTTTACAGATATTTTAGAACTGAAAATCAGGGCTGGTGCAAATAAGAACAGAGATAATGCGAACAACAGTGAAGACAAAAAGAGATGGAAAACATCAAAGATAGACATCCCTATCTTGTGCTATGCATTGTATTATCTTTTGTTCAGTCTTACTCCTGGCACCAAAGGTAATGCTTACAGGAGCATAATAGAAGCATACGTGGCAGCAGGTGGTGTGTTCCAGATGGCACGTGTTTGAAATTGCCTAAATGATGCTCTGGGTGGGCTGTTGGGTAGCAATCTCCCAAGTTTGAAGTGATGTGGACAACAAGCACACAAGTTGCAGAAATTGAGGTTAAAAATTTTATGCTGCTTCTTGTGGATGACATTTTAGCAGTACTGGAAAAAAAATCAAACAAAATAAATTTCGGAGGCAGTGTTTGAGGAAGACTTTGCTTTTCCTTTATCCACTTCAGCACTGTACACTAATCAGAAGAATGATGAAACATGAAATTTATGACACTTAAAGTCCTCTATTTCCTTGCTTCCTCACATATTTTGTTGTTTTTGGCCTTGGACTAGTTATTTACTTGACTGTCTCTATGAGTTGAGCTAGCAGATACTATATACCCAGGAAGGAAACTCATCATCAGAACCTACAGTTACTGTCTGCTTAGGAAATAACACAAGCCAGAATCAGTCTTGGATGAAAACAACTAGTCTATAACCTAGATTACAATTCAATCTGTAAAACTTGCTTTTCTTTCCCCACTGATCCACAGTGAATTGAATGCCAGACTCAAAGCTGGCACTTGAAGCCTATAGTGAAAGATTTTTCTTGTAAGTCAATACAGTGGTTGGGAATTTTCCAGTGCAAGTAATTTTTCTTCAGCAGGAATGGGGAACAGGGCAGAAATACCTATTCTTTGAAGCTGTATTTGTTTTGTTGAGGATGAGATTTGGAGTCATAATAGGGAGGCAGTGGCAAACTTCATTCTCTAGAATAGGTCAGACTCCACTACTTAGTATACATGGCAAGACCTAGGATGCTTTTTGAATAAGAGTTGTCTGAAGTAAGTGAGGTTGCATCCTTCTTTTTTTTCAACTCTGAAGAGTTTTATTAATTTTGATGCTAAAGAAGAATTAATTTTTAAAAAAATCTAAGAAGCAGGTTTCATGTAACTTACACAGTGAAGAGAATGTGCATTCTCAAGAAAGGACATTTCAGCTGGCTGAATTTACAAGCCATTTATAGATAAAGGAGAAATTTTAACCCCATGACTATATTATCAAGTAATGCAGAAAAATAGGAGTAGATGTGCAGAATGAAACTGTGATGAGGAACTGTTTTCTCAAATACATATTTCATGATTTTTTTAACTTCAGGCTCACTCTAGTCTACTCCACTGGAATGAATGCCTACTGGTGACTAGCAGGTATTTTCACATTCTTTTTGTCACACATTTTAGCTTAATGTCAATCAGAAGATTAAAACTCAAATGCCCAGAGACAAAAAGATCTTATATGTGATCAATGCCCATATGGCTGGAAGATTTCCTTCAAAAGTGCACTCTTTGCCTGAACTAATATACTTCTACTGATGTGTCCTAAGCTATCTTTAGGTTAGGTTAACCTGCCCTAAGTTACCAGCTGCAGAACCTGAGGCAGGTAAGAATCCAGTATCAGAGCCTGGAATAGTCATTGTAATTAATACTACTTCTCAGAAGCAATATTTTAGGTACTAATACACATTAATGCTGCAATTTTCAACTTGACTTTTTCTGCTCTTATCATATGACTTTATGGGGTACATACTACTTATGTGGAACCCCAATAGAAGAATGTACTTTGAAGAATGATTTTACCCAACGTAAGGGTTATGTAAATGAATAGACTTTCTCAGGCACATACAATGCATTTTATATGTGCTACTCTTATTTTTGTATGAATAGGATTATGATTAAAATACCTAGCCAAAGATACTGCAAATTCTATTAAAGAAAAATGGTTAATTATTTCATTTTAGATTAGCATTTAAACAAATATAGAATAGGAAAATTCAGAGGCAAGTCTTCCTTAAAATCTTATTTTTGTCCTGGATTATTCTTTACTTGCAAGTGACAGAGATGGTCCTTTACATAAAAGAATAGAGAAAGTGCTTTTTGCAGATCTGTTACAGCTCTACTTGGTTGGGTTTAGCTACACAAGTTTATTCTGCAGCCTTAACATTCAGTATTATTATCATAATAAAATTTACATACTTTAAAGAAGTTGAATCACTGAGGCTTTTTATAGAATCTTAGATATCAAGTTCCAGCTTATATAGGTGTGCATGTTTGGTCTTTAACTGGGAGATGCATAGGATATAGGTTTTTGCAAATAGTCTCAAAAAAAAAAAACCAGCAAACAATGAAAAAACAAATCAAAATCACCCCAATGTAATGTAATAAATTATTATGATTTTAATAGAGAGAAATATTTACTATTTACGTCTCCACAATGCCCAGACAGTGGACTTGTTTTCACGTATCTGTAAACCAGAATCAAGCATAGATTTCACAAAGCACTCTATGTGGTCCATATGGATGCCATGTGCATGTGTTTTGTGCCCACACAATGATCACCTAGCCTAAGATAACTTTCATTCAGTTCCTTCTGGAGTACATGAAATGTTCACAAAGAGAACAGCATGTGCTGAACATTAATTGGCACCAGACAAACTCATTATTCTCTGAAAGTTGTTGTTCATCAAAAAGGAACCATCTGCATTGTATTTATGTAAGTAACTATTGGTTTCTCTCATTACCATGCTGGATTCCTGTCAAAATAGCAAGGTATTCCTGATCCAACCACTTTGATTATATATGCTGTTGAACAAACCAGGTACTAAAGATTTATGGCTTTGGCTCCCTGATTAATTGAATTCTCTTATGGCCAAATTAGTTTCTGTCAAAAACGGTATGGAAAAATATTAAGTGAAACAAGGATATTTGTTTTGGTGAAGTGAGAAGGCTTTCTAGGTCAGAAACTTGTCTCTGATTGTGACTAATACCTACAGAATACAGGACTGAGGCAGACCTTCTCCCAGCTTTTGGTATTTTTGCAGCTCAGACACTCCTTTGGCAAAGGATGGTACTTATATCATCATATTTAATAACTTGTGCTGGGTCTTCCATAACCTTCCCAATATTATTTTGCATACATATGCTCTTCAATGTGAATGAGTACCTAAATTTGTTGTTTTTTCTACTTTCTATAAAAATTATTTTCTATTACACAATTGTCTCCAACTTCCACTGTAAGTCAAGCTTTTCTCAGGGGTCACTAACAATAAGTCAAGGGGCAACACTTATAAACTGGATCATAGATGGTTCTGTATAAATATAAGGAAAAATTGTTTCACTGTGAGGTGACAGAGCACTGGAACAGACTGCCCAGGAAGATTCAAAGCCCCCCTGGTCACACTCCTGTGTGACCTGCTATAGGTGACCCTTCTCTGGCAGAGGGGGTAGAACTACATCTTTCGAGGTCCATTCCAACCGCTAACTTTCTATAACTCTATATCTACTCCTGTAATACCTTCTGAGCTAAACACCCTGGCGTCTTCATGCTTAAGCTTAAAGATCATATTGTGAAAACTTGAAGAATGCTATGATGATGAGTGTCATTCAAATTTTGTCTAATTAGGTTCAGCTCTATCTGTCCATCTATTGGTGGCAGTCACAGCCACCTTGGTCTCATTCCACCCTTGTCTAGAGAGACAGTGAAATACTCCACCTTTCTCTCATGCATGCGAATTTTCACCTAGATTTCCTTGGCATCACAAACCAAGATACCTAGTTCTACAGCTACTCTCAGTTTTGCTTTGTATGTGAAGGTATCTCTGATGGTTGATAACATCTAATGACATCCTCATTTATTGGGCAGTTGGAGTCTGAATTATCAAGAAAACTCTTACTAATGAAAAATTACTCCACAGTTGCCTGGCATCTATTCTTTTTCCAAAGAAATAATATTCGACATCGAATCAGCAATTTCATTGATTAGTCAAAACTATATATTACTTTACTTTTAAAAAAGTAAAAAACCTGTACTATTTATTATATGTGTGGATTTTTACAAAGTATCCAGTGGTTCTGGAGGAGAAAAAAATATGAGAAGCCTCTCAGAATCTTTGATTTGAGTGTCCTGGTGCTGAAAAAAAGCGTTCATAGAAATTTTCTTGAAGAGGAGTTGAGAAGAGTGAAAAGTCCCAGTGAATCTGCATTACTTACTGTGACTCTAGAGTGCTAATCAAGCAAATTAGATACTGACAAATATTACAGATGTAATCATGAGCTGCACGTCAGAGTTCACACTGTAAAAAGCATATCTTAATTAGCAGTGTGGGTACAGTGACTGCACTTAATGGGCTTGGCGTACTTACACTCGCCTACTGTTAAAAGAAGTGGTTTGTCATCTAGTAATAGTGACTGTTGATAATGGAATGTTGGGGTTTTTTTCCTGGATTAGTCTGGTCTGAGTGAGTTCTCTTATGTGGTTCACACTGCAGCTGCACTATGCATTTTACTGGACTAAAGAGAGAAATAGGCATGGGAAGTAGAGCTCCTGTTGTTTACAGTGCCCCGTTGCATTGGTTTATGGTGACTGTGGAACTACAGCTTCAATGGAGCTCTACATTTACCTGGAAATTTCCGAAGTTACTAAACAAAATTACACCCATGGCACAATATTTCCACACAGCTTAACAGGAAAATAAGAAGTTTAACACTACTTCATTTAATTTGGGATTCTAGTACAAAAGATCTAATGTAACAGTTTTCAAAGGTCAGAAAGATCCTGTTGAAACAAAGTACAAGCAAGGTGATCTTGGGAACTGTCTTTTGTATACCTTGGGGTCATGACACAGTGGTAGTATAATGCTGTATCTTGTCACCAGTCTTAATACTGACCTTATGGAAAGAAGTATTTTGCCCTAGATATTCAGGAAGAATGACAAAATGTAGGTTATGTTGTTTAATTAGATCATAACTTAGTCAGTCTCTCTCCCCTGGGGATCACCTCTCCATGTTGCCTAGAGTATAGGTCTTTGTTCCTGTCTTGCACATTACCATCTCCTGGCAGGAGGAGAGTGGGCAGCTGTCATTCTTCACTACTCTGAACGCAGTTTCAGGTCCTGATTTCGACCCTTTCAGTCTTCCAATCTATAGAAGTTAAGAGGTGAGAAAAAGGAGGTCATTATATCATTTTTCTGTGTGAAGCAGGAAGAATTGGTACATACTGTTATCATTGAATATGAATGAACTGCTAGAAAGAGCTGTTGCTTTAACCTGAATTAATCTCTTTTAATCCATGTAGTTAAATGAATATAGCCTGGCAATATGAACCAAAATATTACAAAAATGCAAGTTTTTGGTATTCAGGATGAATTACAGATGGTGATTTCTTCTGCTATCCATGACTTTGATGTTGCTGAAACTAACTTTTTCAAGAGTGGTTGATTAGAAAAGAATTTCTTATTATATGTCATGGAGTCTATGAATCACAACATTCAAGACTTTAAACTGTCCTTATAAATTTCATCTCCCCTTTATCTGCTCTTCAGAAAAATTCAGTTCAAGTCAAAATGTCTAATTCTAGAGAAATGGAAGGATCTTCTTAATGCAAGGGTTTACTTCTTAAATGATACTAGAAGGCAAACATAATCTGATTTAGTGTGTAGAGGTTTTTCATCTTTGTTATGGCCATATATTCAAGTAAGTGGTCTGCAAAGGATTAATTCCTGGAATACAGGTAGAAAAAGTATTTTTGTGGTCATACCTGCATACTCTTGCTTTGAAAACTTTTGAAAAGTGTATGGGTGGGTACTGAGAAATCTTTGTGGGAGAGAAAAAAATTTACTTATGCAGTTTGAATGTGGGGGGGGTCAGAAGCCTTGGAGGTCTTTTGCAAACAAGGATGTTGTCAGTGATGGTATCTGGTTCTGAGGGTGGTAAGAGTCTGTGTCCCTAGCTTATTCTTATGTTTGTGTTATGAAATAAAACTGGATTTTCATTAAATATAATTGTAGCTTGACTGCTATGTTCTTCTGCATAAACTGCTAGTTTTGTAATTACTTTTTTTCATGTGAAACATAGGAAAAAAGAGAGTAAAAATACAGACACATTGATCAAAATGTTACATTTGATTCTGTTCTGTCAAATTATGCCCAGCTGTTCATGTGAACTTTATGTCAACTAAGTTTGGAGAATACAATGGGGATTTTTTAAAATAGGACTTTCTTCTAAACCTGGTATAATTTAAAAGGATTATAAACTCAAACTTGATAAATTGTTCCCTCTTTAAAATATTAAGTGAGGAATTCCCTGACTTCTTGAGTGAACTTCTAAAATTATAAGAAAATTTGTTCCACTAAATTACAGCTTTCATTGGATTCCTAAAGTACAGCTTCTTTAGTTAAGTGAAAACTTGATGAACAATAAAACTTTTTTTAACAATACTTTGGTTTTCATGAGAAAATATTTTTTATGGAACTCAGATAGTTGAATCATGATGTTGGATTGTTTGGGTATTCAAAGAAAAAGAAAAATGGTATGAGCAAGACGGTCAGCAGCCTCATTTGAAAATACATTATTTTGGGCACATTTGTGTTGACCTACATGAGGCATGCCAAATCAAGGGATGCTCTCTCCCTTGCATTATATCATCAGTATGCAAAGGTGTTTTTATTAATAGATTATGAAAGTAATATGTGCATGTACAAGATATTCACAGATTACTTTTATCAACAACGGAGCAGTGAGAGTTTATCAACAGTGGAGCAGAGAGCCAGGGTACCAGTAATTTGAGTTGAAGTTTGAAGTTTATACCAGACAACATCAATGGCCTGAGAAATTTTTACCAATGGCCTTCAAACATGCATGGTGTTTATGTATCAACAGTGGTATTTGAACAAATTGCCCAGAAAACTGTGTTGCCCTTGATTCCTGGACATGAAGTCCTCTGCTAGCTAAGCTGATTCTTTATAAGGAAGCAAGGGCACACTTCTGTCTTCTAATACTGATGATATTCAACAGCCAGCCTGCTGTGTCTTTCATTAGTTTAGAAAAACAGGAGGAGTTTAACCACATCACTTCCTCTTCCAAGGACATACAATTAGTGGCACCTCCCTTCTCCTGAGGGGCAGAATGCGGAGCTTTTTTCCACACTGGGAAGAGCATATATACCTCAGTCCAAACCTGTTCTGAATTTAAATAAATTTAAAACATTATCAACAAAAATCTGATTTTATTTCATTAGCTTTTTATCACTCCTTGTAGTGTGACAGAAAGCTCAGAGGCACAGAGAAATCCTAGTGCCAGTACCTACTCTCTGCACATCACAGGGAAGCCTTATCTCCATCTTGTGCGTTCTGCAACATGAACAATAAGGCCACTTGCAGTCTTTCAAGATATTTAAGGGCCTCTATTCTTCTCTAAATTTGCTGTAGGCTATATTTTTCCATTTGCCATTTTCAAGAGACCAGAGAGCAGTCTTTTATCATACACATGCTGCCTTCTCCTTACTGAAGCTTGGGAATTGTGAAGTTTTTAAATGAAGGGTGTTTCATCTGTAGCATAGTTTGAGCTGCACATTTTATACACCTGACACTTTAGAATAAAGATCCTCATATTAATAAAAGTTAAGCCTGAGGCCCCAAGGTCTTTATAGAGACCATTTAAATAATTTTTTTTTTCAAAGTGAAAAAGTCAAAAAAGAATAATAATAAAGTTATTGCTTTCTAGTTATGGAGAAAAGAGCAACCAACTAACAGGACTGGTATATTCCCTTTCTGCAGCAGTATCTGTCTTCCCACAATATCTTATCTCTGTCTACGTCACTCCTCTCCTTTGCTGTACCACTCCCCTTTTTCTTGTAAGGTTCTTCACCTCTCTTTCTTTCCTGCTGCAAATTCAGCTTCACCTGCTTCTTCTTTTCCTGATGCAAGAGCATCCATTTTGTTTTACCTCCCCCCACTTCATCTGTAACTGCTGTAGCTGCCACCATCCCCAAGGAAGACATGCATTTTGCCAGGCATCCTGTCGTTAGATGTACACTCTGTCTTATTAGAGGGTTTTCTGAGTGGGAGACCATACTGCTTCCCAGTCTGGGGCAGGTCAAATAGTGTTTAGAGTCTCTCAGGTGCTGTGGAGACAAATACAATTGAGAGACTTCTCTCAATTGAGGAGTCAGAAGCATAATTCTTGAGGAAGGTACCAGCCCTCAGAGCTGCCTACTGCAAAGGACAACTGTCAACCTTAGAAATTTTTTTTTTTATCATCTGGCATTCTCACCCACTTTTAAGGACAGCATGGTCAGTTTTGCAGAACAGTTACTATCAGCACTGTTATGCAGCAAGTTTACAAGTAACTTACAAACAAAACAAGTACACCAGCTATCACATATGCTTTTCCACTTGCCACATTCCAAATGAGTAACAGAATGTCTAGAGCTGTAATCTCTTAGGAAGGAAATATTTTGAAGTTTTTATATTGTATTTGAGGAGTGAAGCCTGATACGGAGATCACGTTGATGGATTTTAAAGAAGATAAACTGGTTCAATTTTTAACATTCCTGAATATTTCTAGGATATTAATTTTTTTTTTTGAGAGTGAATGGGTATGTTTCATTTTGCACAAGGGTCCTCTAACTTTCCAAATTAAAAAAACATTAATTCAAACAAAAGTAGTACTTTACCTGAAGAGTTGCAGTAGTCCCAGCAGAAGAAATTTTATACATACATATATACAAATTAATAAGTTTATTTTTTTTACCTGTCAAATGTAAAAGATCTGTATGAAGTAAATTGTGCATCTGCTCTGGCTGGAGGAGCATTTCTTTTCATGAGTTATTGCCTCTGCTGTACTCAGAGCAGCGACTTTTGGAAAATGTATTTTTATTAAAAATATGCAAGTGGCTAAATCTTCTCTAGATTGTTTCTCTTCCTCAGATGTGCTGATTTTTCTGGGTGCTCTGCAAAAGACATCATTGGAAATTTTGATGAAGGCTGAGAATATGCTTCCTACTGATAAAAGAGTGTAAGTAGGTGTCCAGCTGTCTGTCTGACTTCTTGAGCTTCAGGTTAATTTTTTAACTTAATTTTACTACATGATTAAGTTTATCATGGGGACTAGAGCCTTGCAGGATTCACATTTCAATACAACTAAACACAATTCATGAAGCAGGAATCATGCTAAAAATAACTTTTGTTTTTATTTTTTTTCAGAAGGAGCAGAACTGGAATTATGTTACCCTCTGCTCCCATTCTTGCACAATGGAACACTTGGTATGGAAATTCTTTTCTTCCAAAAAAAGAGCTGACCTGTCACCTACTGCACATTAAGGATTGTTTAGGACCTTTGTTCCAGTCACATCCAAATAATGTCATGCTACTTATTATTACAAACCTAAAGCCATTTGAAGACTGGGTTGCTGATTACTAGATAACTGCAATGAGCTCCATGGACCTGATTGTGAGATACTGATCTTGTACCAATCAGAAATAAACCTTACTCGGTGTTTTTTTTAAAGCTTTCAAAGAATAATGGGAGAGATTTACAACAAGAGTTTCTTTCTTTTCTTTGTCTAAGGAGAAGGGATGATAAAATATTTTTAGACAGCATCATTTGGACAAGATGTGAATGGTTTCTAGCAATTTCCTCTGTATGTTACCTTCATACATGAAGTAGGAATACTTCAGCGTAATTATGTCCTATATAAAAATATATACCTTTTTCTACCAAATAACAAGAGTACATAATCTCTTTAAAACATACCTTTTATAAGAGCTATAATTTCAAAGGCAAGTGGCATTGGCAGTTCCCTAAAGAAGTGAGTATTTTATGTCTGCCAATGAGATAGAATCTAATACACTGTGAGGATATGACTAAATATATACTTCTATATTTATTATTTATACTAAATATACTATTTATATATATATACTACTATATGTATATATAAATGTGGCCTGTAAGCTCAAAAAAACCCGAGGCAGGTTTTTCTGATACTTCCTTGAATGAAGCTGCATTATATGAATAAGGAGATTGTTTCAAAAAGAGCCTGTATGTATATTACTCTCCAAATCAGGTACCTATAAAGCAAGAATTTATTGTTAGTACAAATGAAATCTTGGCAGTCTATAATTACTAGTCTAGATGTAATTATTACAAAAAAGAACAAAAACAGAGAACCCCAACAAATCCAGAAACAAAACCCAAAAGCTTAATTAAAATTGTTATATATGCACTCTTAATTTCTGACCCTCATACAGGTGTTGTGCTCATGATTTCCCTGCTCCTTTGGTTATAAATTTGCTGGTCCTGTACTGAAAAAGGTGAAGTTCTTTTTAGTGATTTCTTCTTTCTTACTCTAGAATCCATTTGGAGTAATTTTAGATGTCAGGTAGGGCTGAAAAATGTGGCACTGAAATCCTTTATACCATTTTTTTCCATCTGTCAAAAAAGTTGGCTAAGTTTGAAGTTACAGGACTTTGAGTTCATTTCTATCACTCAGATACACCAGGACCTTTTTTTATGACACAATGAAATATGAAAAAGAAACAAAACTCACATTTTCATTTTAACAATTCTTTTGTTGTTCTTTTCCCTTTTGCATGAAAGAAAAGCTCTGACAATCATAGATCAAGAATTCATTTGGACTCTTCTCCCAGGACATCTTGCCCAAGTCATTTTGGCCTGGCCTGTTTAATTTCGGTAATGGAAGGTACCCACTTATCTGGGCTTAGATGTCTGCAGAACTACCTGTTCCTTTTGTTCTCCTCTTTTCCATAATCATTTTAACATGGCTTAATTTTGGTATTTCCAGAGAACTGTGCCAATTACCAAAAATTACTACAAAATTCACCTAAAAACCATATTTCTGTTTAACCTTATTTTGCAGTAATCTGCAGAATTTTTAAATTCTCATCTCCTTTCTCATTTGGACAATGGATTACAGTAATACACAAAGAGTAATGAACAGTACTAGGTAAAAAACAAAAACAAAACCAAAGAAACAAGTCAAGCAAGTCCTGTATTATTCCAGAATAATGGGTGGTGTTTTGCTTGATACCTTACAAGAGAATATGAAATGAGATTTACCTACAACTAAGTACAAGATTTATTTTTCAAAAACACGCCACTAATACCAGGAAAGAGGAAGAGGATGAATATAAAAGATAGGAAGGAAGGAGCTCCTGTTTTTCTGCATGTGTTGGCGTGATCTTTAGCTCCCTTTCCTGTTTAGATTTATCACTATGCTTTTTTGAGTTAAATTAGTATGGTTTATTTGATAAATCCTTGAGTTCCATGTTAAAAAATGCAATATATATATATAATATATAATATATATATAGAATATAACATGCATTTTTTACAGTCTAAGGGTTCTGAAGAAAAGGCTACATTGTCTGTGAGGGCAGTCAGGAAGACTAAATCCTGGTAGTCATGATAGCCCGGCTTAATGGTCATTGTGCAGTGGGAAAGAGGAAGTCATGGGGTATATATCAGTGGGAGTTGCTACTGAGAACCTGGGTGAAACAGCATGAAGGTGACAGATGCAATACCCTTCTACATTTCACCTGGATTTACAGCCCATTAAAGTCACAGTAAGCCTTTTTACTAACAAAATACTCTTTGGAAAAGATCCCTATATACTTTTTATTTTAATACAGATCATAGCATTTATACTTCAAAAGGATTTTTCAGTTGTGTCAAGGGAAATGACTTAGAAAAGGGTTCTTTTCTGTAATTTTTTTTGTTTACTCTCTTTGTTGAGAACATGATCTACAAGAACAAATGCTCACTCTTTTTGCCCCTTTATAATGAAATTCAATGAAAGATCAATTAATCCCATTAAAGTAATATACAGCAATAATTGATTTCTTTCATGATTTTATACCACTGATTGAGTACATTGAATTAGACATGATAACTTGTGAGTATAGTTTTCTTGACTCCTGATTAAGAGACGTGGAAAGCATTCATGTAGCTAATAATAAACCAATCTATTCAGGAGGACAGAATGTTTATAGCTAATTTATCAGTGACCTGAAACATAGTGTGAAAACAATTTATCAATGATGTGCAATGTGCAATGCTTAGGAAATTAGTACATCTATTTTTATATTCTTATTCATTTGATGTGATTATAACCATGTGACTTTTCAGTAGCTACCGAACACATTTTACAGTGTGATTGCATGTTGGTTTTACATGCTCTTCACTCTATTTTTAATTAGAGTACCTTCACGTGAGTGTACCTGGAATTAGAACACTGTAGCTGTAGGCCACTAATAGACTAATTGTTCAAGATCCTAGACAACATAATTGTTGATTGTGATGAGCTTTCTTTAAAAAAGATGCTTCTAAATTAAGTTCTAGTTCACTATTTAAAAGCATTAATTTTTTTTTTTTTTTCCCATTTAACCCTGCTTTCTCACAACTTCCATGATAATGTATATCATAACATAAAATGGTTATGGTTGGAAGGGGCTTTAAAGATCATCTAGTTCCAACCTGCCTGCATGGGCAGGGACACCTCCCACTAGATGAAGTTGCTCAAGGCCCCATCCAGCCTGGCCTTCCAGGGAGGGGGCAACCATATTATAACCAGAAATATTACAAAACAATATTTAAGGCAGACATTGTATTACTTACTGAACATTTTGAAACTTCAGGCAGTATCTTCAGAAATAATAAAAGTGGAGGCAAACAATTCCCAGGATTACAAAATGTTTATAAAGCATATAAAAAGTTTTCCCATCAAAAAGAGATTAAAGTCTAACTGAATAAAGAGAGAAAATTTCTCTTAAATTTATTATTTTCAAAGACTGTTGGAACAGGGATATACATGTGAAGGTACATAAGACACACTTTCATTTCTATTGTTACCTAAAAGCATCTTGAAGTCCTTTCTTCACAAAAATCTGTGTATGAGTTAGATGGAATGCAACACATACACTAATTAAATTCCTCTAAAGTACTGTTCTATCATTTGGAGAATGCAATGGTGAGATACTGTTTGCACAGAAATGTTTTGGAAGACCAAGACAGTGATTCATTCGGGTTAGAGGGGGAGATTACTGACCATATGTGTAATACTGGTTTTCCATCTGAGTGATTAAGTTTTTCTAGGTGGGACTCCAGCACAGGGGATGAACCCCAAGCCCAGAAGTACTAGTTGTAGTGTAAACTGAAAAGACAGAACTGAATAGAGGGAAGAGCAACACGGAAGAGAGGTCATTTGAAGACACTGCGTCAGTCTCTTGATTTTGGTACGAAACATAAGAAACTAAATGAAATATCTATTATTTCATTTATTATTTTCTTACTACTTAGAGAAGGGAAAGAACTGAGCTTCATTTCCTTTTTTATTAAATCAAAGAGAAAAGAAAGCAAAAGGAGGGGAGGCATGCACAGAGATGAAGGAGAAGGGGGGCTGGTGAGGAGGGAGCAAAGCAGGCTTGTAGAGGATGCACTAGAGAGAAGGAATAAGATTGTAAGAAAGAGGACTTCTTATGAAGAAATCTGAATCTCATGTAAAGCCTTTGCTGAAATACTCATTCAATCGTTCTTGTGAGAACACTTGACAAAATCAAAAATTAGACATCAGTGGTCTCTCTGTGTTTCTCACCTTGATCTATTCTTCTTCCTCCTCTGATATCTCTAAAGGAACTAATTTGTCACTGACACCTCATCAACTATCTACCAGTTCCTTTTGCACAAAGATGACCTTCAACAATATTTGTTCTTCATGTGAATGCTGAGCCAAGCTGTTGTCACTTGCTGCTACTTTTTCTGCTCAAGATTCTGTTCCTCACAATTTTGATTTCATTGCCTATGCTTTCATTCTCTCAGCTATATTTGCCCTCAAGTTTTGTCTCCAGTCACTACTTTATGTGAGGTCAGGCTGACCCATTCCACTAAATATCGAGACTTCTATTTTTTTCATGGTCCTTCTATTTCTAGCATATTTGACTGGGAAAATGTTTACATTGATATAGCTCACATCACTGGGGAGGTCTGGCCAGTATCTCTTGAGGATCCACACTGGAGCTGTTCATGAAGGACTTCTGCCTGCTGGAAAGACCCACGCTGGAACAGGAGAAAAGTGTGGGGAGGAAGGAGTGGCAGAGAGGAGGTGTTATGGACTGACCACAGTTCCCATTCCTCACTCTCCTGTACCACTTGGAGGTAGGGGAGAGGCAGACGACTTGGAAACAAAGGTGGAAAACTGAGCCTGGGATGAAGAGAGGATGGGAAAGGTATTTGAGATTTTGCCCTTGTTTCTCACTATCTGAATCTTTTTAAATGGGAAATAAATGAAATTCATTTTCCCAAGGTCAAGTCTGGTGGTGAAGTCTGTTTTGCCAGTGATGGTAATCGCTAAGTGACCTTCCTGTCTTCATCTTGACCTAGGGGCTTTTCATCTTTTTTCTCCCTCCATTCTTTTAAGAAGGGGAAGTAAGAGAGTGGATGGGTAGTGTCTAGCAGCCATCCAAGGTCAACGCACCACATGTGCATAAGCTTTGTAATCTTCCTGACATGTTGGCTGCTCAAAATTAATGTGGTTGAAGGTGATACACAGCTGCTGTTGCAATGCAGCATGGTCTGGTTAAATTACTAAGCATTTCATAGGTGGAAAGAAAATCTAGTGCATGGACTGAATTCTTAGTCCAGCTCTAACATTGTCTCTTCCCTGTCTCTGTTAAGTCACTTGCTTTCAACAAGATTACAATCTTTTAGAGATTTCACTGTACTTTGTGAAGTTTAATTATATGCTGATTGCAATGCTTTGCCATATAAGAATGAAAATTCATCAGAGAATTCCCTTGACATTTGTTAAATTTGCAATGACTAACAGTCCCCCACCACTGTAGCAGTGGGAGAGCATGGATGTCTTGTAGTTATGAGACAGACATTTTTGCCTTACAGGCCTAGATGAGTAAAATTACTCTTAAATTTTATGGATTTTTTTCTGCATCAGAAAAATGTAAAAAATATGTCTTTGGAGATGCATGTCTTAAAGAGATTTTCTTATCTCTCTCCTCTTATTTATTTGTATTTCTGCCCCAGTACAGCAAAACCAGTGGAAGTGCTCCTGTCAGCTTGAAGGAGCTTCAGTTCGAGACCTTATTGAGGGATTTGGATATTGCAAGCATACGTACCTTTGAGTGGGGCGTTGTTAATTATACATCAAAGTGACTTGAAATTAGTTTCAATATAGATTAATTTGCCAGCTGGAACCCCATAATCTTGGAAAATGTGGGCACTCATGGTTTGAGATAAAGGGAGAGGCAGAAAAAGCTCAGGTGCCAAACATGCAGGTTACCTATTACAAACCCTTATGAGAAATATTATTCTAAAACCTGTTAATTTTGTCACACTGCTTGAAAATAACTTTTTTTTTGTTGCTCTCCTCTGAGTAGTTTTTTACATTATACAGCTACAAGGTCTTATGATTAACTTTAAGCACTATACAACTTGCAGCAGGACTAGCATATATATAGCTAAATATAACTTTGTCCTGCTGTTGGTTGCTGATAAGCTAAAATTATATCCTTTTGATTTGTCTGCCATTTAAAAATATTTTAGAGGATTATTAAGTTCATAATCAGAATTATCACTTTCTCTCCATATTGAATTTAGGTATTGTGGCAGAAGTGTGATTTTCTTTGTTTTCACAGGCAATAAACTTGATAAATTTAACTCCTAATGAAGTTACTCTAAAAAAAAGGTGACAAAACACAATCAGTCTTTTAAAATAAAGACTCTTAAACATATTCTGTCATAATAGTGGAAAAATAAGATGAACTATAGTTCAATGTCCAGTACCCAACCCCATGGAGAACAGTAATAGTAATTCCTGTAATATTTTTCTCGATGGCTGCTTATTTTATATATACAAATCAGTACTGCCTTTGATAGAAATTTACAAAGAGTTTTCTTGGGTACAGAAATTCTGAAATTTTGAAACCCATTTTTCATATCCTAAACAATTTTTTGAATTTTGAAACAATATTTTCATATTTTAAACAATCTGCCAATGATGGATTCATCTTCTACTCTTAATCCCCCACTCCTACCATTTTAAGATGTTAACATAAATGTAACTCTCTAATAAAAAAATAAACATTTCCATTACAATTACTGACTAAAAGGAGTTAGCAGATGTTCTAGAGGGCAGATATTTTGGTTTGCTCTTATGACTTATTTGTTTTCTGCCTTTCTGAGGCAGAAAAATCAGACCATACCACAGGGACAAGTGATGGACCTGTAAATTTTTAAAGATTAGTGTATGGATGTTTTAGTCCATTATAGATGCTCTGGGATGTTGCAGTGTTGTTCACAACTTTTGTTTATCTCAATGAAAATCCTAAGTCTGAAAAAAGTGCAAAAATCTAGGATGTTAAGGCATTTAAAATTCTTGTTTTCCTGCCACACACTATGCAGAAAAGGGATGGCAAAATAAAGAGGCCACAGTAATCCATAGCAAAGCACTCTTGTCTAAATTGCCATCTCCATTTCACCCTTGATTTAAATAAAGGCATATTAATATTTTAACATAGCAAAAGATTAAATAACCATGCAATTTGTGCAGAACATATAGGAGAAGAATAAGGTCTGTTGGCATGATACACTTCCAGCCTATGTTTGCACCGGCAGATAATATTTACTCACAGCAGATGTATGCTACCCTTCAGTGTATGCTGACAGAACAGAATCTGTATCAGCTCTCTTTTTGGGTGGCAGAATAAATTATGCCCATTTTTAAGTTTCTGTGGTGGGTTGACCTTGACTGGTCACCAGGTGCCACCAAGCTGCTCTATCATTCCCCCTCCTTAGCAGCACAGGGAGATATTACTCAGCAATTGCTCTCTTGGGTAAAACAGACTCAACTTGGGGAAACTAGTTTAATTTATTACCAATCAAATCAGAGAAGGATAATGACAAATAAAACCAAATATTAAAAGACACCTTCACCTCACCCCTCCCTTCTACCCAGGCTTAACTTCACTCCCAGCTTCTCTAACACCTTCTCCCAGAGGCACAGAGGGATGGGTAATGGGAATTCATCATATGTTGCCTTTGCCACTCCTTTCTCCTCACATTCTTCCTCTGCTCCAGCACGGGTTCCCTCCCATGTGAGGCAGACATCGGTGAACTTCTCCAGTGTGATTCCTCCCCATGGGCTTCAGTTCTCCACAAACGGCTCCAGCATGGATGCCTTCTATGGAGTACAGTCCCTCAGTAACTGTACTCCAGTTTACTTAGTTTGGTAAAAACTGGACAAATAAGCCTTTTTCCCTCATATAGCATAATGAAACAGACCACAATTATATGAGGTGAAGGACATTTGCCAAGTTTTAAAATGGTACTCATACAGCTACTGCTTGCCAAAAGGCAATGGTCATCATCAGTGTAAGGAACATGTACAAAATATGAATCAGCTATGGATCAAGATCGAGCTCAAGTGCAGTAGCTCTGAATTGACCTTGAATACATCAAAGCCTTAAAGCCACCTGGAATCAAAGCAAGATCTTCAGTCATCCTGCATTTACTCACAAAAAAACATAAGGAGCACTAAATGAACAGCACTGTGGCTGGTAGTTACTTCAGGAGGCCCACTAATGTATTATCTTATGATTGTGCCCTGATCAGAAAGTTTTCCAAAAGGATTTTTGATTGTTCCTGTGTTTTTCTATGCTTTTGGGAGAGACAACTGGATAATGAAATAATGTGTTTTGATTGTAGCAGTTAAGTCTACTAAAAGTAGTTTATAAGCAAGTTTTGTTTGGGAAGAGGATTTTTTGTTTTGTTTGTTGTTTGTTGTTTCGTTTGTTTGGATTTTTTGTTCATTTTGTTTTGTTTTCCTGAATTTTTCCATGAATTACATCCATGCAGCAGAGTGTGGAAAGTCATTTAATACATATACTATATTAAGAAGTTCAATATTCTCAGGCGTGTTCCTGGGCACTGAATAAAGGCAAGTATCCTCCATCTGTGGCAGTAAACTTTATCAGCTACCAAACTAGGCAGGCCACTCACAAACTTCTTATGTGCTGAACCATGTCCATGAAGTATCTGGAAGGCTGCAAGTTGGCCTAGATCAAAATTTTGCCAGGGTTGTTGATTGGCAGTCAGTGACAACCAGCCAGAACAGAGCATGTGCAGATGCTAGTAATTTAAGGTATTGTGTAGATGCAGTTATGCAGTGGATGTTCCTGTCTTTAATTTTTCCTTTTTCTCTCCTAATTTCTCTCTTAGGGCATGGCTGTATCAAATTTATCTCACTGTGCCTTCTCAGAAGATCAGTTACCTCCTCCTCTTGCTGTCTGCTCTCCCATTCCCCTGCAGTTAGATGCAGCAGAATCCACTGGACACAAGCCAGCTATAATTCACGTACTTTTGTTGTTATAGTTGTTTCTCAACCCCAGCATCTTCATTTTCCAAACAAAATTGGGATGTACAACTTTTTCTCTAATGATGTAGGGTCAGAAGATAACTCAAGGCAATGAACTGAGTTGTAGTTCCTCTCCTCTATACCTCTATACCCCCCAGGTATAGAGGAATATTTATTTTTGTGGGAGTTGTTGGATTTTTCACTTTGTTGTTTGTTTGCTTTTGTTTTGTTTATTTGGGCTTTTTCTTAAAGCCATTGATCAGGGAGATGATTCTGAAGAGCAATGACTATCAAATAAAATTCTTAAAAGTAAAAAGTTGTACTTATTCTGGTATTTTTGCTTGTTTGCTCTGATTTGTGAGAAAATTGTGGTATGGCAAGATGTATGCTTTGAGTGCCTATCTGACAGGCCTGAGACTACCTGCTGGAAGATCAGTAGCACTTTAATGTGTGCTATAAAGACAAAGATGGCAAGTTTTCTGGAAATTTAGAAGATCGATATATCCCCTAGAAAAATATGAGCTGTAGGTTTTTCTCATGCAAAAGACCAGTCAGACAATGTTATAGCTAGTATTGTAGCCCATAAGGGATTACAACAGTGTAAATCTCTACAGCTGAGCTGTGAATTGACCTCGGGTCCCCTGAGATTTGGATCAATTCCTTGTTCTATTTTATTCTCTCCAGGTTACATTATAATCAGGTTTAAATTTGATATTGCATTTTAAGAACTCAGTCTGACTGGTTTATAGGCAACCTTTGTGAATGAGCCCATTTATTCTGACTGAAGTTAGTCATAACAGTATTGAAAGTTTGAAGGTTTATTTTTCTCTGGTGAAACACCTCAGGTTTAATGTCTTACTGCTGGACATGAAAAGATCCACCTCTGCTTCCTTCCTCCAACTGGTAGTTTCCCTTGATTGTTCTTTCATTCCCTTTGATTTCTCTAGTTACCTTCTTCATTATTTGTGATTCAGGTGAAGGCAAACTGAAGATGCTTCCCCTCTGGGAGTGCTATTCTGTCACTGGATCAGGTGCAGATGGCACAGCTCTTGTTAACTTAATTGATTATTTAAAGGGTGACATATGGAAGGAATTGCTTTCTTTCACTTTTCAGCTTGTGAAAAGTGAAATTGTAATGCTCCAAGTAAACAACCTAGGAAGTTCCTGAAAATAAGAGTTAGTAATATATTAGAGTGCTTCTTTTGATCTTCTCATGAGTTTTCACTTCTCTAAAAATTGACAGTTTTGCAGAACAGTCTACTTTTATTCCAAAAGTGGTGATACAAGATATAAATAGTGCTCCTTTAAAGGGTTAGAGGTCAAAGTTTAACATCTTTGGCACTCAGAATTATTGAAACCTACATGCAAACATTTGGCTGATGGGAAAAAGATGTGCTTCTCCATTCCTGCTCAATTATCCTCACAAAGAATGATTATTGTTGAGTCTAGGAGTCTATGAGAAGAGGAGTAACAGGACGCAACAGGATGTTGACTACTGCTTATGTAGTTTTGAAAATGTCCTCTGAGTACCTCAATCCTTGAAGATTTCTCTTTATCCATTAGTGTCTGTCAAATTGAAAATATGAAATTTCAGGTATGTGTTTTCTTTCACTTGTCCCATTCTTTCTAAAGAATATAAGATAGTTAAGAGGTCAGAGAACAATTACAGAAAATTGTCCTGCAAAACTACCCATAATTCCCAGCTACCTGGGCCAGCAAAGACAGGAGAGCCCATGGAGCACAGATTAATATGGCGTCCTGTTTGTGCAATACTCCTCTAGCTGTACTCACATTTCTCCTTTATTTATCTGTTGGCTGTGTGATATTCCTGTAGTCTGTATATATTCACAGATTTATTGTTGGACACTTTCAGGTGAGTTTCTAGTGCAGCAGCCAAGACAATAGCCATATTGAGACAATACCTCAATGGTATTTCATAGAATCATAGAATACTAGGTTGGAAGGGACCTCAAGGCTTATCTGCTCCAAATTTTCTTGGCAAAAATCAACCTAGACAAGATGACCCAGCACCCTGTGAAGCCAAATCTTTATTCAAGTGTCCAGTGTTGGGGAATCCACCACTTCCCCAGGGAAATTATTCCAATGATTGATTTTTCTCATAATGAAAAATTTGCCTCATTTCCAGTGGGAATCTCTGCAGGAATAAGTAATATTTGTATTCAAGGGCAAGAAATAAACCTATGTTTGCAGAAAGGCTAAGGACTAACCATCAACACTAGTATGACCATCACCTAAACTGCTTAATCATTATCTCTCTACTTAACACAGTATTTTCTTATGCCAGCCACCACCTTCTAAGAGAATATGTGGACAGCATACATCTGAGAGTACTCAAAACAGTGCAGCAGGCTTACATCAAGTCTTGCTCATTCTACAGTATTCAGATACAACAACATAGTGCTCAAGCACTAGTTTCTAAAGCATTCTGTCAGGTAACAGTGAGACCAGGGTGACTCCACAGCAGAGGATGAGACAAGACCCATATCTGGTCACAGCAGTACATCAGCTGGGTGCAATCCCACAGCATATCAGCAGCACAAGTACCAGATGGGGAAATGAATCCAAATGAATTGGAGGAATCACAGGAGAGGGGTCAATAACATAGTTACATCCATCCAGAAAACAGAGATGGAAACAGAGACGTACAACACTACACTTTCAACATAGCCTCAGTAATGTTAAGGGACTTAGTAATGATAAGGAGCTTATCTAAATTTGGGCTTAAATGGGTCTCTTAGGGCCAACTGACAGAGAGTGTTGATGGATCCAAGGCTGATCATGGAAATCAAAACCTTCTACTGAACTCCAGACCCTGACACGTGCAGCCAGATAATAGTTTCATTCTAGAAAATCTTGCTCTGAAAGAATGTATGTTAGTACATATGCCATGATATAAGTGAAACCAAACTAAAAGCACCCTTGCTGAAGGGTTGTAGGGGCAATTTATTGCGGGAGAAATCCAGGTTAGCCTCAGGTTATGAGACTGCTCCTTACCCCCATGCTGTTTGGTAGTATAGTTGCAAAGAGCTGGTTCTGCTAAAACTATTTTGTCCTCCAGTGATAAAACATTAACTGAAAATTTCTGTCATTAGATATCTGAGGATTCTCCTCTATTTTTAAAGTGAATGGACTCTTTATCATCAAGTGTGACTAGCATAAGACAAGCTTATCTGGAACTAACCCTTGCTTTGTTAGCAAAGCAAACTGTGTCTTCTTAAAGAATTTAAAAAGAGAGATGCTTCATAATTCCTTCTTTTGGCTCAGAAATTTGAAAATAAATTAAATATAAAGTACTGTAATAGATGACTTTGTATGATGTTTATTTTAATATTTATGCAGCTTTAGGATGATTTTATTTTTTATGTATATAGGCTTTTTCAGTGTGGTTGCACATCACTGAGAATTGTGCATGTCTTGCTATAATTTATAATAGCTCCTGGTTGTCTCTTCTGGAGAAGAATAATGGTGAGTACTTATGGATGCTTGGAATAAATCTATATAAATTATCCTTGACAGTAAGAGGATATGAGTGTGGCTAGAGGCAGGAAAAAAAATTGCAAGGGAAGAAGCAAAGAAGGGTAGGAACAGCTTACTGCTTTGCTTAAACCATGAAAATGACTATATATTTGTCATGCATAGTGTGTATTTAGTGAGGAAAATGGTAAAAATATTTAATGCTCAGTGGACTATGAAGTGAATTCAGTATTTTCATAGAAGGCAGATCAATACTAAACAAAACAGACATCATAGTTATTTTAAAAGGGAAAAAATGGTGAGAAATGTGGAGTATGTACTTTGGGAGTGCATTGATATAATTGTTCTTGCATCCCACATCTCTCTTCCTGGGCTTATGTAAATGACTGTCTTATAAGAGATATGGGGTTCCATTTATGAGTCAGTAAGTGAATAACTGAATTTATTTCACACATCTAGCCTCTTAACCACTTTATCTTTATATCAACACATGATTCTTATGAACTTATCTGTTAAAAATTAAATGGCTTTTTCCATACCCCCATTGGAATAATGTTCTAATTTTGCAGAGAATGCTGTTTGCTACAAGTGTTAATTTAATTATGTAATGCTAGAAACACAAGCATTATGTAGTTTTCCTTTTGTGATGAGAATTAAAATCAGAAGCACAGTGGATTTTATTGCCAATTACTCACAGATTTTTAGGAAGAAATAAATACAATTTAGAAATGTTAAATTTGGACACCATTTTGCATAATGATTTTGTCTAATTGGTAAAATAGGTGGAAGAGATTGTATATGTATATATAGCTCTCATTATTTTCTGCTTCTTTAAGGTTAAAACTCATTCTTGAATTTATCAGTTTATCAATTTATCAAATTTATTTATCAAATTGAATTAATCAAATTCAGTGGATTCTCCGTCCCTGGAGATATTTAAAAAGAGACTGGATGTGGCACTCAGTGCCATGGGCTGGTAACCGCAGCGGTAGTGGATCAAGGGTTGGACTTGATGATCTCTGAGGTCCCTTCCAACCTGGCCGATTCTATGATTCTATGATCTTTTCACTCTTGGGAATGTGTGCTGTATTTTCCTTTACACAAGCTGCAAACTCCTAAAGACAGTCTCAGTTTTCATCTCAAAGTATTGTGTGTTCTGTATTCATCACAGGAATACTGTTGCAATTCTTGGAGTAGCTTTTTTAAGAGGCTAACTTATGTAAGCAGACTAGAGCATTTTCAGAAATCATCAATTTCTGGGCTACCTTTCCAAGGACAGGGGGTTTTACTGAAAAGCTGAGACCAGAAGACAACACAAAAAGAGAGATGGAGCAATGTGAAAATGGAGGACAGAAGGTGGTGCCAAGGGAAAACACCTGTTAGATGAAGCTTCAAGGGGAACTTGAAAAAGACTGGCAGATGTGTTACAATTTTCAGAATTCCAAAAGCCCTCTATGGACTGCAATACACAGCACTTACCTATTTGAAAAGGTCAGACTGCCACACAGGATGTTTTCCTATCTTTTAATAGTACTCAAGACATCTAGATCCACCCTTTTTCAACATCTATCCTCCTTTTCTTTTCCAAAATGTNTTTCCTACACAGCACCAGGCATTGAATGAGTGTTGTGGAATGTCGTAGAATGCCCTGGAATCGGGGTGTGCACAATTCCATGTCTGTGTATAAAATCCCTTATCTAAGGCCAATTACATCGAACCTTACTACTGCCCTTAGGCAGCTAGGATTCCTTCTCTATAGGTAAACACACCGGGTGTCCAGTAATAAGTTATGTTAGTGCTAGGTGGCTGGGGGGTGTGTTCACGCGACCACTATATAAGAATTGTAACTGCGCAATAAACTTAGAAGCTTGTTTATCAATCATATTGATTCGCACGAGTCTTCTCTTCGTCTGCTTTCTACAAATGAGATTCATCTTTCTCAAAGGAGGAAGATGGTCTGCTCACAATCTAACAGAGCTCCCTGACAGAGCTTTGAACTTGAGGGGATAGGGGGATGTTACTGGTTTTGCCCATGAGAATCTGCGGGACAATATTCCAATGTTAGAAGGACAAGGTGTTAGCAAGGAACCTCAGCCTGTTGCTCTGAGACATGACGGCTAAACTGAAGAATGCTTGAAGAGATAAACCAGAGGCTACTGAGGTAATAGGAGCCAAGAAGATATTACTAGTGAAATACCTCAAAAGAATTTACGGATGTTCCTCTAAGAGTCATAGATTGGTTTTAGTTGCAAAAGACCTTTAAGATTATCAAATCCAACCATTAACTTAATGGTTTTCCCCTAAGCCATGACATTAAGTGCCACTTAATATAAATACTTCTAGGATGGTGACCCAACCACTTCTGTAGGCAGCTTGTTCCAGTGCCTGACAACCCTTTCAGCAAAGAGATTTTTTTCCTAAAATTCAATCTAAACCTCCCCCAGCACAACTTGAGGCCATGTCCTCTTGTATTTCTTGTTACTTGTTACTTGGGAGAAGAGACCAACACCCACCTAGCTAAAATCTTCTTTCAGGAGAAGATGCCTCTGTGAGAAGCTGCTGGAGGTCCCACCTCTGTCCAAGGCCAAGCAGATATGGGAAGTTCAATGTNTCCCACATCTCTCTTCCTGGGCTTATGTAAATGACTGTCTTATAAGAGATATGGGGTTCCATTTATGAGGCAGTAAGTGAATAACTGAATTTATTTCACACATCTAGCCTCTTAACCACTTTATCTTTATATCAACACATGATTCTTATGAACTTATCTGTTAAAAATTAAATGGCTTTTTCCATACCCCCATTGGAATAATGTTCTAATTTTGCAGAGAATGCTGTTTGCTACAAGTGTTAATTTAATTATGTAATGCTAGAAACACAAGCATTATGTAGTTTTCCTTTTGTGATGAGAATTAAAATCAGAAGCACAGTGGATTTTATTGCCAATTACTCACAGATTTTTAGGAAGAAATAAATACAATTTAGAAATGTTAAATTTGGACACCATTTTGCATAATGATTTTGTCTAATTGGTAAAATAGGTGGAAGAGATTGTATATATATATAGCTCTCATTATTTTCTGCTTCTTTAAGGTTAAAACTCATTCTTGAATTTATCAGTTTATCAATTTATCAAATTTATTTATCAAATTGAATTAATCAAATTCATCAATTAATTATATTTTTCAGGCATTGGAATGAGCTTCAGGCATTGGAATGGGCTGCCCAGGGAAGTAGTGGATTCTCCGTCCCTGGAGATATTTAAAAAGAGACTGGATGTGGCACTCAGTGCCATCTGGTAACCGCAGCGGTAGTGGATCAAGGGTTGGACTTGATGATCTCTGAGGTCCCTTCCAACCTGGCCGATTCTATGATTCTATGATCTTTTCACTCTTGGGAATGTGTGCTGTATTTTCCTTTACACAAGCTGCAAACTCCTAAAGACAGTCTCAGTTTTCATCTCAAAGTATTGTGTGTTCTGTATTCATCACAGGAATACTGTTGCAATTCTTGGAGTAGCTTTTTTAAGAGGCTAACTTATGTAAGCAGACTAGAGCATTTTCAGAAATCATCAATTTCTGGGCTACCTTTCCAAGGACAGGGGGTTTTACTGAAAAGCTGAGACCAGAAGACAACACAAAAAGAGAGATGGAGCAATGTGAAAATGGAGGACAGAAGGTGGTGCCAAGGGAAAACACCTGTTAGATGAAGCTTCAAGGGGAACTTGAAAAAGACTGGCAGATGTGTTACAATTTTCAGAATTCCAAAAGCCCTCTATGGACTGCAATACACAGCACTTACCTATTTGAAAAGGTCAGACTGCCACACAGGATGTTTTCCTATCTTTTAATAGTACTCAAGACATCTAGATCCACCCTTTTTCAACATCTATCCTCCTTTTCTTTTCCAAAATGTTTGAACAAGTCAGTTTCAGCCCACAGTTTCACCTGAAAACAGAAGGAAGGGTTGATAGATGCACAGCTACATGCTCCAGAATACAGTTACTCTTTTGCTTTGTTTTTTTGTTTTACTAATGTCATAGGGTTTAAATGATGAATCCTATTACTGTTCTCTTTTGTTATCATTTAATAGAATTGTCTCTTTGTGGCTATAAAAAAATACAAGTCACTTTTACACTATTGTACTGGTGCAAGTATTCTAGTTTCTATATCTATTGAATGCTTCTATATTGTTGTAAAGTGTGAGATGCTTTTCTTTGGAGCTATTTCTAAACTACAGAATTAGAATGTTGTCCTAAAGTTTCTATCAAGCTAATCCATTGGCTGAAGAAGAGAACTGTTATTTTGTATGCAGTGTGAGCATTTTAGAGCTAAAGCTGAATACTCTGCTCCTAATTGCTCCTAATTGCTGCATAATTCATGGTAAGACACTTTGAAACTTCCTTCCTTGTCCAGTGGAAGATAGATGTAATAATATTTATTTATTTATTTTTGCAAAACTGTTTGTGGCTCTTCCTTGAAACTGAGAAGTGTTGAGCAGTACTAATTTTATTCACTTTTACAGGTTGGACATTTTTTAAGTCGGGCTTTAATTCCAGAAATACTCCTCTGAGGACATTAATATTTGAAAGCTCACCAGTAGATATTAATATCAGTTGGAATACTGGGTAAACTGATCCACCGATAAATGAATTTATAGAACAAGAAATTCAACATAACAGAAGCAGGCAAGTTTCAATGCATCATTTTTTTCACAAAGCAAAATTAGGAAACGGGGTTGATGGAGAGAGGAGTAGTTAGCTCCCTCTCTGGAGAAAGTTGGGCACATATTCTTCAACTTCTTTTGCAAGCATCCTCTCTTGTACTGATATAGAGCAGCTCAATATTTCCCCTCATTTGGGTCAGACTGTAAAGCCATTCATTTTGCCAATATTTTTACTGTAAAAACTCTGGATCACAAAAGTCTGCTTGCTGTGTCTTAATGGCATTTATTTCATCTCTAAAATCTTTTTGATAGGGTGGCTACTTCTCCTGGCACCCTTAATTCTTAATTTCTGTGTACAATTTCCTATAATTTCCCCCAGGTCTTGTTCTCCAATTTGTGATGGAATTCTTTCAAACACATTCCCCTGAGTCAGGCAAACTATTTGACTTTAGCTCGGTGTACAGGAAGAGAGCTAGATTCTCTCCTTACATGTTCTCATTTGCAGGAAGACAGTTCTTGCAGAGGAATTTACTGAAGTACTTTCCCATCTCTCTAGAAGGGTGCATATGTATTTTTGCACAGATATGAAAATAAGTTTCTTTCATTAAGAGTTATGAGCATTGACATTATAAGGATAGGTTTCATATTTAATAACATAGTCAATTAGGAAAAAAAAAAGTAGAACTGAGTCACATACATTGCTGCCAAGGCAGAATATTTTATTTTTTATTTTGGTCTATAAACATTTTTCAGTAAAAATAACTTACCACAGTCGCTCAAGTATTGTCATGTATGTGGAGTAGAAACTGATGATAAGGTTCCAGCATGTAGTGGCTTCCTGCTGATATGTGTATATTTTTTCAGTCAAGAAAAAAATGTTTATATTTGTATCCAAAAGTATCCCTGTCCTGTATTTTTAGATATAACTGGGTTTTTTTGTATTTTTGTAGATATGCTGAGCTTGTTGAATTATCTTTCTAAACATGAGCATACTCAGGGGTGGCTTGCAGACAGGCAAGTTGAAGAAGGCTTGAAATGGATGTGTTAAAATTAGAAAAAGGTTCCTATTTTACACTTTTTGAAAAAGCTAGCCATGTTTATTCTGGGGTAATGAAATTGTCACCAGCTTGCGACAGTCATAAGTATGTGCCTACTTATGACTCAGTATTATTTCCATGTAAAGTAGTATCTAAATCAGAGTAATATATACAGTGTGTAGCTATACTTATTCAACAGCTTGAAACGAAGGTAGGTTAGATGTTAGAATGCAATGGCTCATGCTTAGAATATCAATCAACAAAATATGATTTTTTTTAGAGAAAAGCAAAGTCTCACTTGATCAGAATGTATGTGTGTATGTCTGGGTCAATTTTGCCCTGACAGTTTATCACTTTTGCTCTGATTAACTTGCCAGTCAACTAAGTTCTGTCTTCAAATCTAGATGCCTTAAGACAATGAAAGTTTATTTTCTGTTTTCAGTCTTACTGGTGTAAAGCAGGAAGCTCAATGGAATTTAGCCTGTATGTATACTAACTGGAAATACATGTAGTGTGGAGCTTCCAGCATGTCACATGTATTTATAACTCTTCTAGACATTCTGCCAGATCTAACAGCTGTTTTTTTATGTATTATGTGTGATCTTCAGTATGATGCTGTAGGACTTCTTGTAGTCTTTTATGCTTTCATTTTTCTTGAAGTGGCTCTGGAGCAGAGTAGAGAAGGGTGATAACTTCAGGTAGCATTTCAGGAAAAGTAGGCACACCTCCAAAATCCCTAAAGGTAAGCAGCATGCTTCCTCTGGAGTCCCTCTGCAGTACCACCTGCCTGACTGTGATCTTTCCAAGGCAACCTCAAACAAGACTCAGAAGTGATCTTAAGATGAAAATGACCTTAGGAGCCATGGGTACCAGCAATATACACCATCTAGGTCCTGAATGCTGAGGTAACTTAGAGTGTAATGGTGAAATTTGATATGGGATATGGCCCCTTTCTCATGCAGGCCAGGACAGGCCATGGCATCACAGGCCATGACCATGACTGTGACCAGGCACAGCCATGGCTCTGATGGACTAGGAGCTGTAGCTCAGGCAGGGACTGAGCATGAGGTTCAGATTAAAGTGGTTCCTGAGGGCAGGAAGGAGGATCTTTGGCTGAGACAACTTCTCTCTCTTTCTACACAAAAGGTCTTCTCAGCCAGATAAATTCCTAGAAGTGAGGGTAATGTGCTTAGAACCCTAAAACAAGTTACAAAATTTGTGTGTTTCCGGTGCCTGACAGAGATCGCTATGACTGCTTTGTGTTTTTTCATTCACAGGTACATGTAAAAGGGAGATATCATTCTTGGTGCAACTGAGATGTCAGCCAGCCCTGGGTCACAGACTGAAATGGAAAGCATATTTGGTTATGTCTGAGGAAAGGGGTCTTCACACACACACATGAAAAAGCACAAAGGCACAACCTCAGGTTGCGAAACCTTTACAGTGTCCTGTCCCAGGGCTACCACAGAAGGGTGATCTACCCCTACAGTGTCTCATCCATATGGATGTGAAGGAGCGCAGAGGCACAGTGCCAGGCAGAAGAACCCCAACAGCCCGATCAGAGGAAGGAGCACTCTGCCCTGGATCCTTCCAAGAGAGCCTCAGCCCTGCAATCTGCTCCTGAAACCCATCAAGATAGTGAGAGCAAATCTCAGGAGGACAGTTCAGTCTGAGTGGTGTTACAGGATACAGGGAAGAGCATTTGGGGATTGTTCAAAGCTTATTATGGATTCTGCACGGGGGGTACGCAAAGGTGAAGAAAGAGAGGGATTGAAATGATTAGGAGAGGCTACAAGAGGATCTGCCATGGGAAAGTAAAAGGATAAGAGGTTAAAAGGGTCTGGATACGTGTAAACTGGGCCTGTAAGTACATTTGTCTCATCAAGCCCTGCAACTGATCACTGCAGTCTATCCTGTCCTCTCAGTAAATTTCATTTCTGTTTTCCTAGGTGGAGGGGTCTCCGTTCCATATGTCTCTGTGTTAATGAAAATCTAGATGGCAGCAGCCACAGCTAGACCATGGATCACAGGGTCCAGGTTTCTGGGGTGTCACGGTTTAACACTGGCCCAGCAATTAAACTGAATAACAGCTGCTCTCTATTAATCCCACCCTCCTCCCTGGTAAAGAAAGGAGAGAGAATAAGGGAGAGAGGCTTATGGGTTGGAAACTAAACTACACAGCTTTAATGAAACAGTAATGATAAATAGGAAAAATTACTAAATATGTACAAATATACAGGAAAAATTGACACGTCACCACCGAGGCTGCAGGGTAGCCCTGGGAAAGTCCAGGCTGGACTCCTGGAGCCGGCAGCAGTCAGGAGATGGAGGCAGGAACACACAGATTCAGCCTGGCATGGATCAGGACCACAGGCAGACAAATGGACGGAATGCACCCAGGATGCTGAAGCAAAACAGGGAACAGGTGAAGAAGGAAAGCAGGAAGGGGTTTGACCCTTGTGATCCCTCAAATTTATACTGAGTATGACATGTATGGGATGGAATACTCTGGTGAATTCTGGCATCTATCTTGGCTGGTCCTCCCCAAAGAAGGGGTTCCCAAAGGAGGGACTTCTTCTTCTGGAGGGTAAAATGTTCCTCAGAGCTGAGCAGTGTCCTTGGCTCTGCACACCAGTCTCTGTCAGTAACTATAAACATCCAGTGTTATCAGTCCTAGAAGCAGACACTGTCTGAGAAACTTGCTGTTAATTTCAGCAAGTGCAACCACTTACAAAAGACTTAGCTGAAAGCAAAAGTACAAACCGGAAAATCACCTTTATCCTGGCCCAAACCAGGACATGGGGCCAGCAAATGCAATGAGTGAGAGTATGTGCATCAGTGTGTGATCACTAGCAAATATCAAACTGGACTTGCTGGCAAGCAGGTTAGGTGCAGAACCAGTTGTAAGTCTAGGTCAGATAAATGTGTGTCTCTGAGGATGAATTCACATAGGCTGAGTCATATATGTAAGGCATATAGAACATCTGTATAGTTTTTTCACTAAGTACTTTTTTCCCCCAAGACTTAGAAACCTAAATATTTTTAGGCTTGTGTCATCAAATATCACCCCAGGTTCTCCATTCATTCTAATAATCTTGGTCTGCATCTGTTCTGATTTCATGTTATATTTTCTGACTATTAGCAGTCTCAATTGTACTGGTGCCAACTGAGGTCTCATCAATGCTGGCACAAAAGAATCTGAGATTTGAATTGGCCTTTTTATATCCTCACCTGTGTGATGATGCCAAAAACTGTATTCTCTTCTACAAAAAAATATAAAATTCCTAATCAACAATTTACCATTATATTTGAATAGCTGATAAACCATTCTTCCCCTCATAAAATGAGAACATCTGAAATTATTGCCTATTGTAATATATTTATTTTTTCAAACTTATGTTAGAGAAAGCAGAAAGTCATTTTGAGATGGATAATTCAAATGTTCTATTAAAATTCTGCATGTTCTCAATATCCAAGTAGAGGAGACATCTGTTGTACCACTTGAATTATTTTTAAATGTCACCCAAGATGAATGAAACTTTTTCTCTATTACTATAGAAAAATACCCAAACTCATCTGTTAAATAAAATAAGTTTTAAAAAGAAAGTCATATTAGGACATACCTTTTTTTATTTGAAATATTTATATATTTAATTTTCAACACATATAATATTTATATAATATTTATATAACATTTATATTTATAATATTTGTATAATATACAATATTTATATATTTATATATATTAATATGTTTTCTTTTGCTTCTGTGTTTGTGAGAAATGTGCCTGCTGCACAGCTTCTGGAGTTCCTTGTTTCCAGTTACAAGGATAACTCCTTGTGTAGGGATGGGTTGAAAGTACAACAATCCGGGTATGAACATAAATGTTTTAGGAAAATATATTTATGAGTGGGTCAAGTTCCCAGTGGTAACATAACAGGTTATTTAAAGGCAACTTAAAGTGAGCACCATGAATTGCTCAAATTGATCATTGCATATGTAAGTTACTATGCACTTCAAGACTCCCTGGTTCTTATATACTCCACTGAAGACTGTTGTTCCCAAATGAAATGTGATCTATTTACTCACATTTTTCAGTCTTGTCCAACTATGGCTTATTACCCTAAGAACATAGATATTGATAGAGTAGCATTATCAGAGAGTTTTTTAATGTTAAAAATTACTTCATAAGGTAAATCTTGTTTTGTTTTGTTTTGTTTTTCCTTTCCTGGAGGAAAAAAAAAAAGAAGAAAATTAAAGAAAAAAAGAAAAAGAAAAAAAAAGGAAGAAAGTATATTCTGCAATTTAAGTGGTGTTAGACAGCAGGCAAGAAGCTTTTTAAATCTCCAGCTAAAACTGTTTTTGGGAACTGGAAATCTTTTGCTTAGTATATAATAATGCTTAATGTGAATAGGAAGACATGTTTCAGAGAAAACAATTGACAAGATGATATGCTTTTGTATGAACATCCTTTGCTGTGAGAAAAGGCTGTAACAACATATCAAAGCTATCCTAAGCTAAATAAAGATTACTCTGCAGTGCTCACAAGAGCAAAGAAATAAAGGCTGTTCATCTTAACATGCCCTATTGCAAACTAACAGTTGGAGAAACAACAGAGAATGAGAGAAGAAACCTTAAATCTAACCCTCCTGCTTTCAAAAGAGGGAACAGTATCTTTACTGCAGATGGAATTAAGTAATTTACTCTCACTTCTCCTCAGACTACAGGTGGAGGAAAAATGTCAGAATTTCTCCTTACAGCTTCTCTTTGGGTGGCATAAGTTACATTCAGCTAAACATGGTTCCTCAGTTCTAGCCCTCTGAGACTGCAAGATAGTCACTACTGTTTCTAGAAAAGTGTAGAACACATTTAAATTTTGTTTTCATTTTTTAAAGGAAGACATACAGAGAAGGAAAGATTGGAGGGAAGAGGGAGAAGGGGGGTAAAAAATCAATAAGAGGAGAAGCATATAATGGAATATGAAACTATTCTCTCTCCATTTCCAGGAAGACATCAGAAACATAAATACTGTTTTTTAATTGGACTTTCAAACCTTTTTGCAGTGCTCAATTTTTACTGTGGGAACTGGTGTTTGTGAGAGGGATTAATCACCACATGTATTTGCTAAAATCCCTTTCAGTTTGTGGAAGCTGATTTTGAATTTTTTTTCTTTAGGGTTTGGAAAGAAGTAAAATCTGCTCCTTCAAGGCTGTCACAATATTAAGACTTAATTGCTGTTCCTCCTCCTACCTACATGTGATTTAGTCACCCTCATGAAACAGCTGAATTATGCAATAGCATATATCCAGAGAAAGCTCAATTGCATCTCTTTTTGTTGGCACATGTTCCAGTCCTAATGTGTTCTTGCTTAATTATGTTGCCTTTAGCATCATATGCTAACTTGGAGTTAGTACTTCATCTCTTCTTGGTCACATTTCACAGAGAATTTCACCTTGAAAAGGTGGTGCATGCCTTTCTTGCCTGCTTAAACTGTACATTTATTCATGTACATGAGCTGTAATTACCCTACTGGCTCCTTGTATGTTCCTAATATCAAAATATCACAAAACTATGGTTAGGATTTAATTATGTGTAAATAATCTTTTGAGCTGACACAGTGTATGAAAACAGAATTTCATATGATACTATAGTACTACTAACAGCAGAAGTATTTTATTACATGAGTCTTACTCATTTGGTTTCCATAGAAACCTTTTGCAATTGAATGTTATTTCATTATTAATAGACCCTACATGCATTTTGTTTCACAATTTTATGTCTGTTTTACAAATGCCAAGCATTTCTGAGTTTTGCAGTTTAAGTTCCTATGGGGAGTTCCTTGCTCCTTCTGTTGACTTAAAAAATAGGTCTATAGTTTTCCCTAAAGCTCTCCATGTATTACTTCACATCTTACCTTACCAGGACATATAAAATACAGGACAGTCTTCTTGAAGTTGGATAGGCTATATCTCCAGCCCTGATTCCATGGACTGTCAGGGTAAAGTAACTTGACAAACAGTCTTACTTATTGTTCTGTTATTCTACCCGCTCCCCCTCTCTGGTTCTGTCATCTGTATATATATATGTTCATATATGTATTTATATGTGTATTAAAAGATTCAGTGGGATATGTACTGAGAAGAAAAACTGGAATGCAAATTTGTGTTTGGTTTCAATTTTCTGGGGCTAATTCTAATAATTTACTCTGAGCTTTTCTTGTGGGCAGAACGATTTCTTGTGTTTTGAATTCATAAATTAAAGTTCCACTATTTAGAACATTTGAGCTATCATGATTTGTCAAAGGAAAGTGTCATTTCTCATTCAAAATATAAACTTTTCTCAGTTTCTATGAGAAATGCCTTTAATGCATCATCTGGTTACACATTTGACAGTCTATAACTGGGCAAAGGGGGTTGCCCACACCCTGGAGCAGTCTATGACCCAGCTCCACACAGCTGAATCAGTAGGAGGTAAAACACTTACAACTTGGTGAAACATATCTCCTGCATAAAAAAACTAGATAAACTAATATTGATTTTAAACCCTGGGAGGTATTGGTCATGCAATAGCACTGTGTCTCCTGGAGCAACTGCAGGGGAATTGGCTATGTCTGATGTTGGATGCAGCAGTGTATAAAGCAGCAAATATAGATGGCATGAATTGTGTTTGTATAAGGTTCATCTGTATAAGGCTGTATAAGGTTCATCTACACCGCAAATCAGGACATGGTATGCCCTGCTTGAGGTTTCCTCAAGTCTTCACCTTTTTGCTAGCTGTGTCCATGTAATATTGTAGGATCACAGAATTGTAGAATGGTTTGGGTTAGAAGGAACCATAAAGATGTCATTCCAACCCCCCCTGAATGGGCAGGGAAACCTCTTACTAAACCAGGTTGCTCAAAGCCCCATCCAATATGACCTTGAATACTTCAGGGATGAGGAATCCACAACTTCCCTGGGCAACATGTTCCAGCATCTCACCACCCTCATACTGTAGAATTTCTTCCTAATGTCTAACTTAAATCTACCCTCTTCCAGTGTAAAGTCCTTGTTCTATCACTATGGGCCCTTGTGAAAAATCCCTCCCCAGCTTTCCTGTAGACTCCTTTTAGGTACTGGGAGATGACTGTAATTCCCTGGAGTCTTGTCTTCTCCAGGCTGATCAACCCCAACTCTCTCAGTCTCTCTTCACAGGAGAGGGGCTCCAGCCCTCTGATCATCTTTGTGGCCCTCCACTGTATTTGCATCAACAGTTCCATGTCCTGGAGAATTCTCCAGAACTGGGCACAATACTCCAGGTGGGTTCTCATGGAAGAGGAGTAAAGACAACGAATCAGCTCCCTTGATCTGCTGGCCATGCTTCTTTTGATGCAGCCCAGGATACAATTGGCTTTCTGGGCTGCAAGCACACATTATGGGCAAGAGGGGAGTCTAAGTTAGAATCTGGAATCAAAAGGCAATGTAAACATAATCCATCTGCCTTGGGCAAAGAATAAGGCTCTATTTATTTTCTTTCTCCTATTACAGGAACAAGCATGGTGTTTTGCTTCCATGTTGTATAACAAAAAACAGTAATAAGCCAAACATCTTTAACTTGATGGTACATGGGGTAGGAAAAAATATATCCATTCTTACAATTCAGTAGTCGATATACCATCTATCTTATGCTATATGATTGCTCTTATGATATGATGGTATGATTGAGTGTTAATTAAGGAAGTTTGTCTATTTTTGGTTTTTTGGTTTTTTTGTTTGTTTGCGGGTTTTTTTTTTTTTTTTTTTTTTTTTTTTTTTTTTTTTTTTTAAATCTATTGATAACCTACTTATGCCTGTGATATTCCAAGGAATAATTTGACAATATGCAGAGAAGGGTGTCATCCCCTAGATGACATCCATCTTGTTACAAATACTTTAAAATTCATCAGAAGATTCAGTGAATGAGTTCAGAGAAGCATCCAAGCAGTTAAACTTATCAGACCCTCTCAGCTTTTCCCTATAACTTCCTGAGACTTTCATTTTCTCTGTCTGTGCTTTGTCATCTTCTCGTTTGTTTTTTTGTTTGTTTGTTTTTGTAACACTTTGTTTTTGATGTATTATACCTGCTCTGTGCCTTTCTTCCAAATGGTGTTTTGCCTATTTCTTGTGTATGTTCTTTACTACTCTTTTTTAGTTTTTGGCTTTCTGTTTTTCCTTTCTTTTATTGAGTTATAACATTAAAATGGGGTCAGACTGAACTTTACCCTCCTTTTATCCAACAGACTAAGCATCAGCAAAAGATCCGGTTCAGTAGTCTGCAGTCAGTACTTTTATATAATGATTCAGATGAAGTCTATTCAAAATACATATTTGCCAAAACAAACAGCACTTGGAGAAACAGATTTACAGTAAGATTCCTGTAGTGAATAATTCAAGCTTTGCTTTTACCCTCAAATTCATGGTCTCATCCAAATTGTATTATATCTGTGTGCTGCAGCTAGCACTTGAATCAGCTTGCAGAAATTGAAAATTTCCTTTTGCCTTTGCCTAAGACTATTTAGGCATATTTTAACAGGTAATTTTTTTCTCTTGTCAGGTCCATGCTGCTAAGATTTGGGCTAAATAATCCCTGCCTTTTTGAAACTATAAAGTTCGAATTTATGTTTGAAGGAATGTTCATTATCTACCATAGTGTTTTAATATTCCTGCCTAGTTTCTGTAACCATACAGTTTAATCTTATTGTCTGAATCCATGCAAGGTAATATCACATAAGTAGTCTGAGACAAGGGTAAACACTGGTGCAAAAATTACACCTTTCTCCATATCATGCTCATGTAGTAGAGCAGGTTTTGGATAGGCAGTGCTGTTCAGCCATTCCAGTCAGAGTAAGTAATATTTTTCCAATCTGAAGAATGTCTCAGCCTCTCCTCATAGGATCTGTGCTGGAGTCCCTTCACAGCCTCCTTGCCCTCCTTTGGACCTGCTCCAGCACCTCAATCTCCTTCCTGAACTGAGGGGCCCAGAACTGGACACAGTACTCGAGGTGTGGCCTCACCAGCGCTGAGTACAGGGACAGAATCCCTTCCCTGGACCTGCTGGCCACGCTGTTCCTGATACAGGCCAGGATGCCATTGGCCTTCTTGGCCACCTGGACACACTGCTGGCTCATGTTCAGCTTCTTGTCAATCCAGACTCCCAGGTCCCTCTCTGTCTGTCTGCTCTCCAGCCACTCTGTGCCCAGCCTGGAGCTCCCCATGGGGTTGTTGTGGCCAAAGTGCAGGACCCAGCACTTAGCCATGTTGAACCTCATCCCGTTGGAATCAGCCCAGCTCTCCAGTCTGTCCAGGTCCCTCTGCAGAGCCCTCCTGCCTTCCAGCTGATCGACACTCTGCCCCAACTTAGTGTCGTCTGCGAATTGTGGACTCAATAATCCCCTCGTCTAAGTCATCAATAAAGATATTAAACAGAACTGGGCCCAACACTGATCCCTGGGGGACACCACTGGTGAGCAGCTGCCAAGTGGATGCAGCACCTTTCAGCACCACTCTCTGGGCCCAGCCCTCCAGCCAGTTCCTATTTACATTCTGACTCCCATCACCTTTTGGCTTCATGCAATGTACAGGCTTTCTTTTTCAATTACTTATCTCCTTCATTTACAAGAAAATTTAAATCTTGGAGGAGCAGCTAAACACTAAGTATGATTGCTTCTCAACCCCATTTCACTACATGTCAAAAAAATATAGAGGAAAATAGGGTCTCAGTTTTATTTTTCCTTGTCTAACAGTATGATTTAAATCAGATTCTATATTTTCTGTAAATAGAAGTTAAAATTCTCCAGGACTCATGCTCAGATACAGTGTGGTTATATCTTTTTGACATGTAGTGAAATGGGGTTGAGAAGCAATGATACTTAGTGTTTAGCTGCTCCTCCAAGATGTAAATTTTCTTGTAAGCCACTGAGTCTCCTCTCTATGGCTTTAGAGGCAGACACAATATAGCATATTGTTTGGAGGTTAAGACAGTTCTAAGCTGATATCCCAGAAAAAAATATGATTCTTATGGGGGATTTGAGCTTATAAAGTGACTTATTTTGGATTCACTGTGAAGTTTGAATTCCGTTTTGATTGAGTTTGCTTCTTTTACCCCTTCCCATAACAGCTAGTAATTTTGTGAAGATGCAAAATGAATTCATGATGTGTGCCTCTAACTTTTGAAATATACAGCTGCTGTGTTGTCATTCATCCAAAACAGTGTAATCTGCTTGCCATGGCTTTATTTTAATAAAACAATTCAGGTATTTGTTATAGAGAAGTGACATGACCTTGAAAGATGATCGTGTTTGTACTGAAGAGGTGAACATTCTCCTACCACTCACTGACCAATTCATCTACACACAGTCATAGACTGTATTAAAAGCTTCTAGCAGAGCTTAATGTATTCCCCTTTTCCTTTTAATAAAAGTGTTAGAGGTAGGATTTTTAGTTGCTGCTTGGCTGGAATTGGGCTTGCCTAGATAAAACATACAGGAGCAGTTTCATCTCATCTCATCCATCTAAAAATCTGATGTGTAATCTGCACACTTTGTCTAGGTTTCCTCTATAACAAAGAATTAAAAAAAGAATTTACAGAAAGACAGTTTTCCTCATACAAAATGTGTCTCAGGTGAGATAGATTGCTCTCTGGACATACCAATTTATTATTTTTCCTGTTCAATTTTACAGAAGGAGTCTATATGAACAACTTAAAGCAGACACACAACTTTAAACTAACTGAAATCACATAATGCTAATCTTAAGCAAGTGGCTTGAATTAAAACCATGAGATTCCTGTCTTCTTCAAATTCAACATCTGAAATTTGTCTCAAAGCCTATGCTTAGGCCACAAAACTGACCCAAGAAGTAGTGTGTGATTAAAGTCATCCTTTGCAAAAATCAACAACAAACTCACACCTCTGAGTTATTAATTCAAACAATCTGGGAATATCAAGGAAGCAGGGAAAAATGTCTAAAGGTTTAATTAATGATATTGACAATAACTGCTGGTCCATGTTGCAGCATTCATGTATTACCTACAACTCCATCCATGCCAGAATCCAATCTGTGCTCCTCAACACTGTCAGCCACTGTCAGTAACATTGAAACTGTCAGGTTTTAGGCATTTTCCAACATGGTTTGTGTTGGGGTACTTTACTGATAAGTATGTGAATATATGTAAACTATTTGAAAATGCATCACGTTTGTAGGATACATCAGTTATGGGTCAAACTGTACTTGACTGGGAAAAGCACAGTAGGATCCTCTACTGGCAATATTATACACCAGAAGCATTTAGCCCAGCTGTTTAGCAACATGGATGTGTTAAGTAATACTGGTGGGAATGATGCTTCAGAGACTTTCTTTTTCCCAAAGAGATAGACATTAATGCCTTTTCTCTCTTATCTGGAATATTTACATGTAATAGTAAAAAAATGCATTCAAATCTATCAAATAAGAGCACAGCTTTGCATCTTTGCATGAGTCGTTCAGTAACCTCATTAGCTTTGGCATTTAAATATTTAACTTTTTACCTTTTTTTCCCCAAAGTGATTTATTTTTTTCCTTATGCCACCTGTGTTAATTTAAAATTACCAGAGCTGGTATTGTGCTATGTAAGAGTGCTTCTGTGTAGGAAAATTTTCAAGCATTTGGAAGAAAGGCAGAAGTGTGCAAAAGGGGGGTGGCAATTAAAGCAAAATTAGAGTCAGCATAGGAACCAAATTAATGTGAGCCGATCAGCCCAAGAACAGTTGAAATGTTTCTGTTGTACGTATATGAACTTTCATACCATAGTGGCTATAATTTTTTTGGCATACATTGGAGACCCAGGAACATGCCTGGATCTCTCTGCAGCATTGTTTGATGCAAGACTCAATCAGTGTCTTATCAATTTGTCTTATCTTCAAAGACTTCAAAACTCTATGAAGGCTTTATTCTTATGTCTTAAACTTCTAGATGTTTAAACTGCTCATAAACCTGCTTAAAGATGCTTAAATCTGCCTTCATGGCAGTTATTTGAACTTCTTGCTCCAAATACCAGCATGCTAGACAGTAAGGGGGGCTGTTGTATCATTTGTTTTTCATTTGCTGGGAGAAAGGTCAAAGTTTCCAGATTCACTGAAACCTCAAAGAAAGCTAATGTGGAGAGTGTTGCTGTGATCAGTAGGAATCATTGAAATGTAGAAGTGCATAAACATTATTTAATATAAGGGGCAGACTTTTGCACCATGAACTTTTAAGAGCCAATGTCCCATCACGGTCAATGATAATGTCTTAATCTTTAAAATAGTTGTGGGTTCTATGCTTTAAATGCAGACTATAGGTCCTTACAAGCTTTCATTTTACAGAGAGAAAATTAATACTTAGGAAAGTTGGAAGAGGATCTGCTTTCCTTCTTTTTCATAATTTTTACCTCTTTAGTTTTATCAAAGCGGAGAAAATCCATATGTGATTCTTAGGTATCTAAATCAGAGTTTTACAACTTTATTACACAAGAAATTATTTCATCTGGAAAGTTTTATATCCATCTAATGCTCTGGGCAAAAAATGGCTTTAATAAACTAAATTTGAAAAGAAGACACAGCCTTTCATTGCAATATCTGTGATGGCAGCCTGGCTTGGACACTAGCTAAATGCTGGAAAACCTGAGGCAGTAATGAAATCTGGTTGCTGGCCAGCACCACTGACTCAACTCACTGCAAATGCTAAGTCTTATGCAGAAACCTATGGTGCAGTGACAGAACTGCTTGCAGCTTGGCAAGAACAGTATAAACAGACCTATGGGCTGAGAATACAAGTGCACAAGAGAACTGTAAACAACTTGACTTCAAGAATCCCAGCTGAATAACATATCATGTTCTACCACAGTTACAATGCTAGATCTCACGAATGTAACCTTCACAAAGGATAAAAGCTACAGAGAAGATTGCAGGGTTCACATTTCTTTGTGTATCAGATGTACAGAAGGAAAAAAAAATCTGTTAGTTTTAAAGCAAATAAAAGAACTCTCCTCAAGTTTTATGCACAAAAAAGGGCAAAAAAAGCTTATGCAAATAGTAGGAATTTACACTGGTAAGTAACATACTCTCTTATTTAAATAAAAGCAAGTAAAATTTCTATGTCAGTTGTTGTGATTATCTCTTTGCTGTCTGACGTCAGGGGGCAAAAGAGTTGGCTGCTTTCTCAAGATTTCAAGACAGTGAAGGGCATCCAGTGATATGCCTTTGTGTTCTTTTTTGATGACTGTGGTCATGTGAAACCATAAGTGCTCACAGTTGTACAGTGATACACCAATTTTTTTAGTAAACTTAACAGCAATATGATGCATCACTGATATTGATAATACACCATCAAAATAATTTCTCAGGCCGTACACAGAAATGTCAACTTTTTTCTCTTTTGCATAAACATTATGAAACATGTCTACAAGCCATCTTGCATTTTGAGATCATCTAATGAATCAGCAGGTATAGAAGCACTGATGAATAAAGTACTCGTAATTTAGGAAAATAACTTTCCAGTTTTTCTCCAGAATCAAAATAACTGCTACAGAGGCAGACATTTCTATTGGAACAATTGTGAATGAAAACTGGTTAACGTGATCTGCCTGCAGATTTAACCACTGAATAGTGTCTGCCCACAGACAGACACAGCAGCTGGGAGAAACCACTTAGGTGGGCTGCAGCAAACAGCATCGATATGCATCCTTTGAAAGAAAGGATGTGTGTGCCCATGCATGTATGTGTGGTGTACACATGCATATATGTGCCTATGTATAGACATTTCTGCATTTCAAATAAGAAAGGTTATTATTTTAGATGGCCTTCTGATGTGTAATACTATGAGGCTGAGAAACACCACTGTACTGCATCTAATTTGAAGTATGACTTACACATTCAGCTTTGTGGCAGAAAATAGTGATGCAGGTAAGAAAGCATTGACCCACTGGTTAAGTACTTCAGGCTTCTTAGAGAGAAAGTTATACTGCATGACCTCCAGCATACTGGAGTTGTTTTGTCCCTCAAATGGTGTTTATATAGTGTAGTCATATCTTTGTCATAAAGGATTCATAATTTCTCAGAGTTTTACTTGTCAATCAGCATTAGAAGCAACTCATACAATTAATGTAGTCTAGAATCATAGAATGGTTTGGGTGGCAAGGGATCTTTAAAAGTTATCTCTGCAGTGAGCAGGTGTTCAACTAGATCAGGTTGCTCAGAGCCCCATCTAACCTGACCCTGAATGTTTCCAGGGATAGGGCTTCTACCAGCTCTCTGGGCAATTGGTTCCAATGTTTCACCAACCTTGTAATTAAAAAAAAATCCTTATATTTATTCTGAATTTACTTTCTTTTAGCTTAAAATCATTAATCATTGTCCTGTTGCTAGGGGTCTTATTAAAAAGTTTGTCATTTCTGTAGTTGCCATTTAAGTATTGCAGGTCTATGGGTCTATGTACCATGTCCTGCATAAAACCATTTAACATATTCCTAGCAGGTGTTTATTTGTGTAACTCCTCCTTTTCCCGCTTACCCCCTTTAGCATCTTCCAGGGCAGAAATCCCACATCATCCCCAGGCATTCCATTCTGGTTCTTAGCTATTCAGAGTGAAAGACTACTATAATCATAGGATACACCAGGTTGGAAGGGACCTCAGTCTAACCTCTTATTCAAAGCAGGGTCAGTCTGACATTAGACCTAAGGAACTCAGGGCTTTTTACCCAGTTATGTCTTGACAACCTCCAAGGGCAGAAAGAAACTGCAACACCACTTTCTCTGGGTGACTCCATCCAGTGCTTGAATATCCTCAAGGGGAAAAATCTTCTCCTTACATCAAAGCTGAATCACTATTGTTTCATTTTATGCCTGTGTCTTGTCCTTCTGCCATGAAAAACCTGACTCCTAGCTATCTTCTTGATAGCACCCCAATAGGTGCTGGAGGGGGCAAATATTTTGTCCTCCTGAAGTTATTGCAGCTTAACAAGATCAGTTCCTTCAGCCTGTCCTCACAGGGTGAATGCTCCAAGCCCTCCACTGAGTTTGCATATTTTTATTGATATCTGACTTATACCAGGTGCTTGAAAACTGGACACAGTATTCTGTCTGTGGTCTCATGGTCTGAAAAATGTTGAATAAAGGAGGACAATCCCTTCCTTCAGTCTACTGGCTCTGCTCCTGGTAACACTGCCTGGGAGGCTGTTGTCCCTCTTCTCTGCCAGGGATCTGTGGGTTGATGCTCAGCTTGCTGTCCACCAGACTCAAAGGTCTTTTTCCACAAAGCTTCTCCTCGGCCTTGGTGGTATAATTCATGAAGAGTTTGTATTTTCTTATGAAGTGATCACAATGAATAAGAAAAAAAAGTTATGTCTTGTCCTATGAAGGTTGGTGAAGACAATTTTGGGATATTATTAATGTCACAAACTTATGAGGCAAATTTTTAATACTAAAAAATTCAACAGCAAAAAAAGACTCATGAGTCTTTGATGACTTATTTATAATTTCTATTTATAATTAATAATCCGTTGCATAGTCAGTTGTTAAAATATTACACAGAAAAGTAAACACATTGCTGGGCAAAATTCAGGAACCATAGAGGACATGCCAGTAGTGACTCTTCTGCTATTTGTAAATTATCTTTGCAAAAGAAAAGTCTCTCACTGTGCATACATGCAGCTTATTAAGAATGCCTTTGTTTGACTGATTTTTAGATCCTCACACACACATTTTGTCCTTTCTTATGATATGTATTAGAAGAACTGCTGTCTCTCTCCTACCTCACTCTCTAGTGTCATTTCTCGCCACTACCAATACTCTGTGCAAGTAGAGGAGGCTTTAAAATATAGATGTAGGAAGTGAAATAGCTTACACTATTGGGAAATTTTCCTATTTTGGCCTCTTACATTATTCAAGGGTGATAGCTGGGGTTCCTTGACTTTTTTAGGACACTGAATATGAGATAAATTCTCTTTGTGCAGTACTAAGAAGGCAATTCTGATTTTATATTTCTTGTAAGCCACTAAAAAATTTGAGAAACATCTTCGAAGTGGGAGTAAAATTTGGTTTAGCTGCACAAGGATATTCAGCTATCATTGGACCTGGTGTTCCACAACTCTTCAGCTGATACAGGTTTCTCTTCCATTGTACAGTAGTAACTGTAATTCCACTAACTATCTGTACCCCCTTAACAAATGCAGTGCAATTAATTTTGTCAAAAGGGGCATGATATATGTTTAAGTCATATCTTTACATTATGTTCTAAGGAATTTTGAATTGTGAAAAGTTCCACTTTCCCACTTGGCAGAATTCATGTGAGTGTCCATCAGGAGATGGACAACAGAAATGCATTTTACATCTGAAATTTTACAATCAGATAACCTGATAGTTATAATTAATATGCATTTTTGTTCTACTGTACTTTTATGATATTTAACCTCTGTGGACATTTCTGGAACTGTATATTCCTCAATAAAATGGGAGGACTTATGAAAAGAGATGACTTCTTGCAGAATTTACTTTGCTAGACCTAACTACGATAGGCTATAGAGGCCCTTAGGGAAGTTTCCCAGTCTCCTTTCTAACTCTTGGCACCAAACTAAATCCTAGAAATTGGAGGAAAAATCTCAATCTCACAGTTCTCTGATATGTGTTCAAGGGAGGAAGAATAGAAAATGGGGATTTTTGTCCTCTCTTATAGAGAGTACTTTAACAGGGATTTTCCAGAAACATTCACTTGGCTTTTTAAGAAGGTGGAAAATACTTTTGTCCCAATTTTTCTATATCACTAAATGTTCCTTTTCTCATCCAGCGTTACAGAAGTAGTGGAGATCAAAAAAAGGTTAAAAAATGGCTGAGTAAATTTGATAAGTTAATATTTTTTCTGTGCCTTAATTCTCTAAAATTATCTAATTCTCTCTGTCTTTGTGGTCAAATGACAGGTGAGACAATTGCTAAACTTTGTGTAAGTGGTAAAGCTTTATACAAAGTTTTGGCAATAAAAATTTCAGCCTTGGTGATCTAATGAAGTAATAAAAACTGGGGAAAAAGACGTAATAAAACAAAGGACATAAGTGAAAAAACCTTGTTTTTTTTCTTCATGTTTTTTTTCTAAATGAAAGAGAAAAATGTCCAAAACGTATTTATTTTTTTTCTGCCATGTACTCTGTGTGTAAGACATAGCTACATGCAAACCTTGTGAAAAAGTAGAGAGTCTCACAACATAAGAAAAGATAAAACTGAAATAAAAAATTTGGGGTTCTAGTAGGTTAAAGTTAAATTCTTGACTTTCAAACTAATTTTCCTGCTTATGTGTCCAAGTTAAATTTGAGTGTCTGAAGCTGACAGGGCTGAGTGCAAATGCCAGTTTGAATGTAACAGAAATCTCCTGAGAGAAGATGTTTTCACAATTTTTGGCTTAATATAAAGAGCTATTTCTAATATTCACTTATTTCCTAAGTTTTTGCCCTTTTCTGGAGTAGCAGAAATGTTTCAGAAAGTGGACAATATTAAGCTCATTATACTTGGGGCCCAAAAAAGGGACTCCTGAAACTTAGCTATACTAAACTTAATTCACATACACACAAATATTTTTGTTTCCATTTTGCCAAAGAATATATTTCTGTCTTTAATATATATGTAGAATTACCTCATTAAATTACTCCTGAATGGTAACATTTGCTTTAATTGAAGCACACCGAGCACTATTCTGCTACTTCATGGAAATTTATTTGCACGTTTGAAAGCATTTTTTGAGTAGGGTGTAGGAAGCAGTAAGTTTCTTTTTCATTGCTGTGCTTTGTTCCTCATGCACATTGTTGTAGAATTTGAGGCAAATAATTATTAGGGTCAGTGTAGTTGAATGCAAAATTTTTTTACGCACTCTCTCAACTCTGTGGCAGAGATGTTATCTCAGGCTGTTTAACCAGTTTCATTTTGCACTTGGCTGAAATATAAAGGAGAAAGCTAGCAAAAATTAATCTGATTGGATTCACTTTTATTTTAAATCTTTCTCCACATCTGTTTTTATGAAAGTCTAAACAGATGTAAAGGCTTTATATATTATCAATCAATCATGGCATAAACTGCCTGAAATTAATTTTTGAAATCTGAACAGACCTAAGTTCCACCACCACCACTCCCCCATTCCTTTTTTTGGAGGGGGGCTTCTTAAGTGCCAAGTGACTAAATATACTGAAAAAAATATTTTAAAGGGTATAGGTCCATTAAGAAAAACTATACATTTAGTAATGAGATCTTAACCTTTTGATTTATTCTGAAAAATAATCTATCTCACTGTATTACATGTATGATCATGAAAATTTACATAGCAGTTAGCAATATATTTTTAAGGAAATCAAATTAATTAGTTGCATAAGTTTGTCAGTTTTCCAGGTGTGATTATTAATGCTGAATATGATAGAAATGTAATTCCAACAGTAATGCTTTTTATTAACATAACACTTATTGCAAACTAAACATTTCAGGTCTGTCGAATTCACAAATGGAGGTAAACCAGTACTCTCAGATAACCTTCAGAGGCCCACAACATAATTTTCGAATACACGTACCATAATTGAGATTTCCAAAAAAGTATTTAAATTACCTCTCCCTTATTTTTATTATTTTTTTATTATTTTTTTAAAATTTTTTTTAAATTTTTTTATTATTATTTTTTTTTATTATTTTTTTGGTGTGCAGGCTAGAAATCAAAGCTGTATAATGAATGATGCAGTTGCCTCTAGGATCTTGTGTCGTTTGTTACAGAAGTTGATAGGCACATAGCAGGTGCAGTCAGGGATGGAACAAAGACTGCCCTATGAGTAATGCAATTAAAGCTTGTCTTAAAAACTAGGACCTGTAGAAGTCCTTCTTGGTTGTGCCATAGGGTTTCTTCATATTTCTAAAGAATTGTATTGAACTTTTTCTTGTGAGTGGGTTTTCTGCAAAGTGGTTGGTAAATGGTCTTTGGACACATATAGCCCTGTGTAGGGCTGCATACTTCAAAATATTCAAGAGTTTGACCTCTCCTACCTTAGTTCCTTGTCTGTAATGGTAATACTTATTGCTTATATCATAATGTTGGCAATAAAATGTGTAAATATTAAAAAACTTTCAAAAATTGAAGTGCTGATAATAGCGGAAAAGCTTGTGAGCAAATTTTTACTCACTTTGTACTGAGAAGGAATGTGATGGCATGCAGTAAACTGGGTGAAGGATTCTATAAAGAAAGATAAGAAAAGGCAAAATATTAAATAGCTGCTCATTAAGCAAACACTGCCCAACCTGTGACCTGAGCTTTCAGTTTTACAGAAAAACATTTTGGTGGCTAAAATTAAGGATTTGCCATAGTAGATATGAAATGGAGACCTGAACTGTGAAACCATAGGCAATCTTGTTTATGGCATTACTTAAGTTTGGAAAGCTTGACTTAGCAATTTTGATGCTACCTTTCTAGCACCAGTTTTGCAGGTACAAATAAGCATATGGACATGTATATAAGACTTGCACTTTTCACTTGTGTGCAAATGTGATGTATTACTCCAGAAAGAAGAGAGAGTGTTATAGTAGCCTAAATAATAAGATGGGATGTTTTGGATTTGAAGACATATGCAAATTAGAGAAATAGTTTGATCCATCTAGTTGTCAGATGTTTTATTCTTTCAGGAAAATCTGATTAATATATTTTCTGGATAAAGTTTTTGATTAATAGATAAGAAGAGATTGAAATGTTTTTTCTAAAAAATTCATCAGTCTAAACTCAGAAGGAATCCTAGAGAAAAATCTGGACCCTATTTAAATTTGGTAGTTCTATCACTTGCTTCAGTTTGTAAGAGCTCAACCTTAGTTACTTTAAATAGAAAGAACTGATTATTATTGATTAGTTTCTTTGCAAATAAAGCAAGTAAGTGTTGACTTCTGGAACCGATGGTTAAAACAGATGCTTGTACCAAATAAAAAATATCAAAGCGTTTTATATAATTACAGCACAACTTTCTACAGTACACTGTGATATTGCTATGAAGGCATTTTATCTCCAATGCAAGTGCTGTGTCCAAATCAGTTACTGGGCATGAGCGATTTTGAAGAGCTACTTAAGTGCTGATCATTAATAATAATTTCTCTATGTAATGTTCCATTGTATGCCAGACACAATATGGTTGCATAGCTGTGTCAAAAACTCACCAAAACTGTAATTGCAGCGAAAGAAGTAAACTGGCCACATGCCCAGCAGATATTAAAGACCTCATTTAGTGTGTTGCACTTGCAAGAATGAAGACATTAAAAAAAAGAAAAGCAAAAAAGACACATATATTTTCATAGGTGTTGCCCAGAAAAATTCAAATTAATGTAAAAGTCAAATATTTAGAATGTTATTCAAAATGTATTACAGATACTTGAAACTTTCAGACACCCTTTTCCATCATGCCAGTGCAAAAAGAATGACTACTAGTTAAACAAAGGCATATGTAAGACACTGAGAAATCATGGAGGCCAAGAACCTGATGAGACTTTGGAAAGATTATTTATATGTATCACAACTCTAAGCATACCACTGTAAAAAAGAAAATATGAAGTCTAAAAGAGGATAATCCTTGAACTACAAATACTCACATTATTAAAAAATACAATATGAGATATAAATATTTATGAAGTATAAACTTGTAATAATTTTTACAGTTTTTTCTGGCTTCCCTTTCATAATTTATTGCCAGTGAAGTTTTTGAGTTCTGCATCAGACAATAGATACCACTGGAGTCACAATACTGAGATGATACTGATATAATTGTATACCTTCTGCTGCAAAGTATACCTGCCAATACACTAGACTTAATATACTTATTGACAGGAATGTTTAATTCTGTCAGAGTTAGCAGAAACCATTGATTTAGAAACAGGATGCTCACTCACCATGGTTATTTAATTTAATTTAATCATGATGTTCTTTTCATGTTTTCCTGTTTGCTTAATTGAGGTCATTATCTGTCATCATAACTTACATAAAAATACGATGCCATTGATGTTAGCTATATTGCAAATAGCAGCATTACATACTGGTTGAAGATATGGAGTGGAAATGGCATTATAATGCATTTAGTGCAGATATAATGGACAAGGTTATCAGCTTCAATAAGGACAAATAGCATGGAAATCCACAAAAATATGATTTGTTTTGAAAGTATCATAATAATTTTTTTTAAATCTTCACCGAATGTCTTATAGAACTGTTAACACACTATAGATTCTCACTTGAACAGCAATGCTGTCGTTGGCATGCATAAAGTATTTTTGAAATACCTGTTGTCCTACACTGCTTCCAATGCCTTCAATCTCGAAATATTGAAAAAAAAGGAACCAAACTGAAAGGATTTTAATTTGTTAGCTCTTCAACAATTCTAAATACTTCATTGTTAGCAAAAGCATTTAAATTAATGAAAAAATTACTTGACATGATATGACAAAGAAAAGTTTTATAAAATACACGGTGCAAATCTCTATCTCTTTGCTGTTTTTTATCAATTCAGAACTTCTTTCCTGTGGTTTAGAACAAGATATCATTACACTGTTCCCTAAGCTAGGGCAAAGTTATGAAAATGCACATGTAGGAAGATGTTAATAAACAGTTTTCTTTAGCAAATGAAGCAACTTGTATTTCTTTGATTTGTTTTGCATAATCATCATGGTAGTCGATTAAGTTTAGCTATCCCTGTACTGTATAAATAGTTGTGAAACCTATGGACATCTTCCTTTGGATTGTCTCAACAATGCCACAAGTATTGTTTGGCGTACACAGGCATGTTTAAACAACTTTTAGAAATTAATTTTTCACTTCAGAGCTTCTAAGGTATATACAGAGCTTCCTATTAAACAAGCCCTGCAAAGTCCTGAGATAGATGCCATTAGACTCAGAAACAAACTTCTTTTGTTTTCACTGTGAATGAATACTCCTTTGGTTCTTCCTTCCCTCTACTGAAGGAAATGGCTCAAGGTGCCTTTATCGTTGGCAGAGAAAATCAAGCATGAGTAGATTAAAACCAGAAAAGAAAAAAGAAATGTGGCCATTAATGATTAAATTGTATTACTTCTAAAATTTCCTAGTCCTTTCTTGGTGATCTACTGTCCAAGGACATGGATCTTTCAGTAGAATATCACCTGAACGAATAATGATTAAAGACAGATTGAAGTACTGAAGGAATATCAAACATTAATATTCTATAGCAACAAAAAAGATCAGAGTCTTGAAAATATTAGAAATAGTATGGCAGAGGAAGTAGTAAATTGTAAATGTTCATCCCTTGAGGATCACACAGAGAACTAATCCTTCCCTTTGCTGTTTTAATTATTTTCATTCTTCACAACATTAAAGAAATCAGGTATAAATCTTGTTGACATTTATAGCTAATCAATTTTTCAATATTTCAGTATAAAGTATCTATTGCAATGCACTTTGCACAGAGAAATTTTTTAGACAACAATAGAAAATAATGCAGACCATTACTAAGCCAGGGTAAGATTGTTTTGGTTTGAAAAATACCAGTTCAAGTAAATAAAATTTTGTAATAGATATTTATTGCTTTCATCAGTATACCTGAAAAAAAACCCCGCATAAATAAAAATAATAAAAATAATGATAAAAATGATAGAAATAATAATGATAAATAAAAATAATAATGATTAAAAAATGATAAAAATAATATTCTGGTGGTCAGGGAGGGTGGTTAGGCCTGAAGTATGTCAGGCAGGACGAAATTCTTCCTCTCTAAGATTCATAGCATAATCTTAGACGTTGTGTCACTGGGTGAGTGTCCTTGCCATTAGCTCTTCTGTGCACTGGCCTCCTCCTGTCTAAGGCTTGGTAAGGTGCTCTGATCTTTGTCCAGTCTGGAACCAAAAGACACATCTCTTTGTTTTATGGACTGGAAATCCTGTGTCCCCTCCTGCTCCATTTGTAACTAAATACTTCTCCTTAGTGCAAAGTTCTTCCTTTAAGTTCTTTTGTTCCATTCCCTCACTTCCCAGTAAGTAGAGTCACAGCCACTTGCTTTTAACATGTCATGAGTCTAAAGAGGACTACTCTGATCAGTTCTAAAGAGCCCTTCCTAAAGCTCCACGAAAAAAAAAAATTCTGTGAAGCAGCTCACTTTGCAGAATAGTGACCTACCAGCTATGGCAATTCACAGCTGTGCAAATTCTGGGCAGGTGAGTTTGAACACCAAACCTCAACTCTGTTCTCCTTCACAACCACTGTCTTTTTGCATATCAGCTGATGGCTGATAATTTACTTCTCTGATAGTGAACCTGTCATTCCAGATATGTCTTGGCACCATTTCCAGCTGAACTGCTATCTGAAATTAATTCTTTTTCATTGCAGGTAACTGTAGGAGAAAACACACACTTTTGGGATCACTGAATATGTACTCTGCAGTCTATAAATTATAACTTCTGAGAAGATGGTTGATATAGCATCAGATAAGTAGTTAAATTTATTTCTCTCTCTCTCTTTTTATTTTTTTTTCCCCCAGAGAGAATGAAGCATTTGTTTCTTATTCAGAGAAATAGCAAATATATCAAAAGTATCATTTACTCAGTCCTGTTGGAAATGCAATCACTATGTTTGTGCAGGGAAACTAAACACTTCAGGCAGGGGTTCAAGAGCTCTCTGTCATTAACTATACTGTTAATTGTTAGCATGATCCCTAACTTGGTTTTGGAGTGTGCCAGCTGTGCCTGGGCACAGTTGGAAGTCACCAGGGACAGGGGATCATTCCTAATAGACCATTTGGAGCTAGCTACTCTGTTCTGGGAGGGAAGAGGGCTTAGCTCTATGGACCAATACACTCTGTGAAGTGCCAGCTGGCCTCAGGTCCACAGAATGATCCATGGTCCATTTAATTTACTGGTGTACATGTAGCCAATAGAACTGGTGCCAGCACAATAGAAAATGGAGAAGAAAAGTTCCAGTAGTAGAATATTCAGTAGAATATTCCAGCTTAATTTCAGCAGCACTCCAAATCCCCTTTTCCTAGTACCTTCTTTTCTGAAAAATAAAGTATATTTTTGAGGATTATCTTTGGACTTTTAATTTAAGATGCCCAAGATAGGAAGTGCTCTAGGGAAACATTTTCATGGTGCTCTGAGTGGTTTCATACTTATCTATTTAATTATCTTCACTCATAATATATTTTTCTTTGCAACAGTATGTAGTGGTCTACCTTGTTCTAATTAATGCATCAGTTAATGGGCAACCTGCAGAGTCAGAATATGTTAATTTGGAGAGAATCTAGTTAATTTGGTGAAACCTACTGATGCAGATCAAGCTGCCCAACATTTGGACAACTAAAGTAGAAAAGTCTTTCCAGATAGAAACCAATGATCACTGACAGTAAAGCTGGCATTAAAAACAAAGAGCTATTTCTTTAAATCTATCATAATATTGAGAGAGTACCCTTTAAAAAGATGCTTATTTAAAGACATTTAATGAATAATACATTAGAGACATGGAGAGGATACCTGTGATTGTGTATTATTAGCATGTAGTCCTGAGGCCCAGACTCCACATAGGGCTCTTCAGTGTTGAATCCATTCTTGTGTATTGAGACCAAATAATTCTGGGATCTTGAGGCCACACTGGATGTGCCATAACTACAGATAATAAACAGTGAACAGTGTACATCACTGACAAACAATCAAAAGGTTGGGTGCCTGTGTTTTGAAAGGGAGGGTAGTGTGGGCACTGGGCAAGGCTCTTGAGATTACTCCAGTGAAAGAGATGTTCTTCAAAATATAGAACTCAAGTAATGTCACACATGAAACAGGAGACAAAAAATCAGAATGGTAAGATGGATTTTGAATAGTGAATAACTAAAGAGAGAAAAATTATTAGTATTTTGTGTTAAACTGTAAACAGGAAAGCTTCTAGGGCATTAACTGGTAGGGTTTCATGAATATCAGGCATAAGCAATTAAAAAGAACGTTACAGGGAAGATAAATTATTTGCACCCTTGCAAAGGATTGCCCCTTGAAAAATAATAAAGATCAGGTACTATCAGAAATGAAGGTAAGGGATAGAAAAGGCATTCAAATTTCATCAAGAAAAAAAAAATTAAAAGTGAGGTTGCCTGACCTTTCATTTCTTTAACATATCATTAAAAATATTCTGTTTAAAGAAAGGAGTAATCAGGTGGCAAAGTCTAAATATGACAGAGATACTAACATTAACCATTTCAGGGAAATGCAAAAAAGATCTAAGAACAATAACATCTATACTGGGTCAGATTATAAATCAGATTAGTCCAGCACCCTTTTCTGACAGCAAACATACAGGGAAGGAGCATACTGAGAAGAAAGGCAAACATTAATTCTTTCCCTGATATATCCCAGCTTCTAGCTATCTGCAACAGAGAATTCCCAAGACTGAAGATGTATCTGTTTCTTTGTATTTAACTGGTTCAAGAAATCTAATGAGTTGGATGTGCAGCTTGATGGCAAATGAAATTCGATAAAGATAAATGCTAAGTAATGTATATTCCAGTAAATAATTTGATTTATACACATGACTGAGTTCTAAATTAACTCAAGTCACTTGTGGGGGGAGAGAGGAAATATAAATCTAGAGTACCAATATGAACCTTTTGTTGTCTGCAATTTATATATTAACTATCTGTATTGCAACAGAACTTCCAGACACTAATTTGGCTTCTATCATGTTCAGGAGCTAGATAGAGTAAAAGTCTCCAGCCTAAAAAAAACTTGCAATCCAAATGTAACAACAGACAGGCAGATGTGAGGGAACAAGGAAACAACGAGGCAATATTGATTGGAAGCATAAGCAGTGGTGTCAGATTAATTGACCTTTGCTCATTCTGTATTGGTGGCCAAAAAGGAAACATCATGTTAGCATGTATAATGCCATTATATGAATCAATGAGTTCTAATCTGCCCAATCTGCCTCAAAAGGCTAAAGTAAAATCCAGGAGTTCAGAGCCAGGCGACAAATATTATTCAGAGAAAAGAAATGTGGGATTGGTGATTTGGGAATGGTTCATTTATATGAGGAAATCTGGTTTCAAGATTTGTAATGGTAAGGACGTAATAATGACAGACAAAGACAGCATCAAGTGGATGTCCCTAATTAGCTGCTCTACTTTTGCAGGGCTTAACAGAAATAAATAAATAAATAAATACTTGAAATGTATTTTTTCTTCATTCATTGCATTCTTAATTATGCAATGAGCTGTTATTGTCTGATGTCACCAAGGCCAAGACTTCAGTCCTTTTCAAACTGGAACTGGAGTTTTGTCTGGATAATGCCATGCATAATTGTGTTTCTATTCTTTTAATGGTATGCACATTGCTATACATCCAGGCATTATCCAGCCCCCAGCTCACAAAGGACAAGAAAATACTTTCCTCATGGACAGTTTAGCCCATAATTGCCCAGCACACAGTTTCTGGTTGCTATCCTTGAAGCATTTAATGTTAATTACCCACTGTGAAAAATAGGACATCAGGTTAGACTGGTCTGATCTAGAACATAAAATGCTGTGACCTTTAAAGAGAAACACTACTAAAAATCAGAATGGAGATCATAATATATACTTATATAATCAACAACATTTAGTTTTTAGCATGCATTTGGCTCTCAGTTCTGCTCACTGCACCACAGAAGCTGCAGCAGGACTGATATGAGCATTTCAGGAAAGTCTTTCCTTCTCCCTCCCTTCTCCCAATTTATGGATGGAGGGAGGAGGGGAGAAGAAAACAGCAGCACTGAGCTGATTTAGCTACAAATGGTACTACTAACTTCAAGAACAGTTAGAAACCACACAATGAATAATTCAGCATTTGTCACTTCAGGGGCTTCCCATTCTGCCTTTATAATTCAGAACCTTTCTTTCCCTCCTTTTTCTTGTTAAGATGAAATCCTAGCTAGAGAGGCTATCTCCAGGGCCAGCTTGCCTGCTGAGCATACAGGTAGTGTTTGCCTGGGGTTTGCAGGAAGACCCAGGGAGACTCATGTTGGCTATGTGAATGTGGAGACCTCTATGGTCTTTGTGTCCTGGCCAAGATCTCACAACTGCAATCCATGAGAGGGATTTCCCGTAAAAACATTTTTCCTTTCCTATTTACTGCATTGCTTGAGGAATAGGATGTAATATGAAAGAGAAACTATATTATCTTAGAATTCCAGCGTGACGATATTTACAGCACGGTTTCTTTATCTTTGTTTTTTTTGTTTCTCCAGCAGAGGAAACTGTTACTCAGTAACAACAGGGTCTGATTAAAGATAGGAAAAGTGAGTAAGAGATGAGTGGGTACACAGACACATGCTATAAGAACAACAATTTTCTATCGCTAGTTTTGTTATGAGGAGCTGAAGACCTCTTCTTGTCCTTCAAATGAGACTGCAGGCATTCAGTGATGATTATATCAACAAACAAATAAACAAACAAACAAACAAAAGACCTTCTGTGCAAAAAACCCCAAACCTCTGCTCTTGCTGCTTGTCAATAGGAGTATTGCATTCCGGTGAAAAAAATATTGAGCACAGAAAATCTGTACTGAAATAATAGTTTTAAAATAGGCTTTCAAGGACAAGAGTTTGTTCCAGCTTAGAATAGCACTGTGATTTAAAAACCAGGGTTTGCAAGTCAGTGTATTTATAGTTCCAAGATTTATTATTGCAGCGTTAGAATTTATGTACACAACACTAAATATTAAGTTATAAGAGAGTAGTCAGTATGGTCAGAAGAGTGGTAATATTTTGGGATTTTATTTTTTTTACATCATGCAGGAACTCATCACACTTTCTAGAACATATATTAAAGAAATATTTGGGCTGAATGCTGGTCCATAGCAAAAATGTGTCCAAAATAATTGCACCTGTTTTCTGCAACTGAGATATTAAGAAAATATATATATTCACTCTTATGTTTTCCTGTCTAGGAAAGAAACACCTTTTCCAATATAAGCCTCATTGTCATGTAATAAGAAAATGCTTTATGGAATGCCCCTTCAGAGCTCCAGGGTCACTTCAAGTCCTTGAGCACAGGGAATATGATGCAAATTCTAAGCTGACGGCAGATCAGAGATATTTTCGTAGCAACTCTTCTTCAGTCGTGTATTTTCAATGTGTCTTTTTACTAAAAAACTCAGACCAAATGCTACAAATATTGGTTTGCTGAATTATCTCAAATCTATGCTTTCATCAGCTAAGGCTGGACTGTGATTGAAAAGCATAAACTTCTCTGCTTTTGCTCACAAATGAGAACTCTCAGATTCTTCAATAAAGTAATTCAGATCATGGACTGCAACATATTAGAAGACAAAACCACTGAAATTTAATTGAATTTTAACAGGACAGTCCCTGATGTGTCTGATGTCTTGATGATACAGTGCTGTCAAGAGATGTGGGTGGGAAGAAACAGTCCTAGAGATGGAGCAGAAAACAGATTTCAAATTACCTTCCCAGCATCAGGCATCTGTACCCTCATTTGCTTCCTTTGTGCTTCTCTCTTCTAGGACTCCACAGTGTTCCTAACAACACCAAGAAGAGGCACAGGATGATTTTTGTTTGTACTTTCCCATGAGACCAAGTCTTTGTTTACCACTTGTTAAAAAATAGTGAATATCAAAATTTGAATATATCCCTGGGGCATTACAGCATTGTGTTTGGTAGGATGTCATGCTACATAAAATGGCTTTCAGGAGCTCTCACATATTTGGAAGGCTATTTGTAATGTGAGGATGAATCAGCCAGACACTAGAGAGAAATATATGACTCTAACATTTCTTTACTAACAATTTTACTGATTTTTTATATTGCAACATTTATGCACACAAGGCTATAGGAATAGGTTGCTGCATGAACCACAGAACAGATGAAATTAGTCATTAGCTGTCACTACCCAAAGCTGTGCATGTTTCTGTTTGCCAGTCAGTACGCTTGGATGATGGGCCAGTAGGTACATACATTCCTCTGACAAAACAAGATGTGTGACAGAGGAATTCTGCCTGTCTTTCCCTTCCTGGCACTCTCCTTCAACCAGCCACCATTCTTCTTAAAACTTGAATGAATTTCATTATCTTTGAGACTTCTCTTTTTAATTTGCTAAGAATTATGTCAAATGTAGAAAATGCAATCTGAAAAACCAATGTACAAACAGTTCACCTGTATATGCTTTACAAAACCAATGTCAAAATATATATCAAAGATAAAATGTTGGGAGGATCATTTCTTCTAACTGTAGTTGGATTCAGTATTGTAGAGAACTGAAACATAATGTTTACACAACTCTTGACACACCCAAGCAGAAAGCAGTCCAGCTTTGAAAGGATAAAAAATACCTTTTGTTTCAGGGTCTTACCTCCATGTTTCTTGTCTGTCAAGTGCTATGGATGTTCAGCCACTCTTCTGTATATCTTCAGTTGCTGGGTCTTTCACTGCAGATCACGTAATATTGCACAGTGGTAATGTTACTATGCTAATATTGTTATAATATGCTATTAATCATCATTGTATAAATATTTCAGCAGTTAATTATCTGAAATTATAAGTGCCATAAAAATCTCGTAAGAAGAACGCCAGACGAATAAAGACAGTGCTCTCTGTTGTCCTTCTTGGAAAGACTTTTATCCTCAGAAGCTTGTCCCTTGCTTCCATTATGTCAATTGACCTGATAAAAGATGCTTCTTCCCACAGTGCCTGTCCTCTTCACATTCCTGCAACTATTTTGGCTACAAGACTGATGTCTGACTGTTGAAAAGTGCAGTCAGCTCCTGACCTATGCTGCCTTGTGTGGGGAAACAAGTTATCTGGTTTTTTGATTTTAAAGCCTGTATGTGGCTCAGGTTATCTGGTGGACCACTTAAATCAATCTAAAGTTGTAAATTTCACAACAAAGAAGATATTGAACTTTCTCCTCCAGACTTACCATCTCCTCTCTCATTTTTCTCCCAGATGCATTCCTCCCTGTGTATGCATTTTCAAAGGAGCTTCATTCACACATGCATTGATTAATATATATTTGTATCCATTCTTTTAACAGACCACCTCCTTTTCTCATGCTTTCATAGTGCACATTACAATAGGCCTGAGGTCTGCCCATGATAGGCCCTTCAATGTCTTAGTGCAACATAGTGACAGTAGACATAGAAGGGTAGAATAAACTCTGTACCTTAGTGGTGTTAAATAATAGAAATAGGAATGGAAAATTCACATCAGTTTTGTGTGTGTGTGTGTGGGTGTTTGTGTGTGTACACATATGCATCTAAGAGAGAAGACAGCATTTAATACCCTTCACCTGTTCTTGAATTTGGTTATTGTGATTCTGATTTTTAATTCCATAAAAGCTGCATAAACTAGGTCAGTACCACTGACAGAGAGCTAGGGGAAACACAGTGAGATCTCCACAGTAAAATTAATTTAGGCTGAGTGGCTGAACTAAGCATGTGCTTCATGAAGTTGGGGAGAAGAGAACAGAATGTTATGACTAGCACATTTCAACAGTCTATTTTTAGAAGTGTCAATTGCTCTGAGTTATGCAGAAAACAACAGCCCCTTGCAGTGCCCAGACCCTAATTCTTTGTTTGAAAGATGGCCATGGCTAGCAGTTGCCAATGTGTAGAACGTTGTGATGCATTAAAACGTGTGATGTCAAACACCTCAGAACTGCCTCTAATACTACATGTGACTGGGAGAAACTACATCTACACTACCACTACAATTTATGCATCATATTCACAGGGAGTCCAGACCACACACGAAATACAGACTGAGTTCTCACATTGGATTTTATCTAGAATCCCTTTAGCACAGACCTGCCATCCAGTGTTTCAGCACATTCAGAGTCTTCAAACGGTCCTGTCTCTCCGTGACTGTCCAATTTTGGATCCTTGCTTCTTAGAAAAGCAAAACTATCCCCTCTGTCTTGTCCCATTAGCTTTGCAATTTAGATGTTAATCCTGTGACTAATATGTTTGAAGCAATTTGGATAGTAGATCATTAAGTTCCTTTTTCCATTTTTGCAGTTCTGGTTTAGAGGGAAAAACAACAAATGGAAGGAATAAATCGCAATTGCTTATATTTTTAGTCTTTTTGACTGGTGTCCCATTTGCTAGGTTTTGTTCTCAAAAACTCCTATCAATCTATCTACCTAGCAGTTTTAGGATACCTGCAAGAATGTCATGGTAACAACCACCATGTTAAATTCCATGGGGAGGCTTGGTCCCTAACATCTGTGACAGTGAAACTTTTCTGACTAATACTGTTGGCCAATATATACTGGAAGATACAAATTATCTAGTTCAACACAAATAATTCTGTCCATCTAAACCTTTTATATGAAGACTCATGTAATAAAATGTTTAGAAAACAGAGGCTTTCCCCACTCCACTCCTGAGTGACATGAAATGAGAGAATTGGAAAGAGAGATTGGTACTTCACTGTCTGTTTAGAAAATAGAGTTTCTCAAATGAATTTGGTAGTCAGTAGTTTCAAAACAAATCAAGCAAAAATTTCTTTAGTTAAAATAAGTTTTAGATCAAACTTCTTGCCAAAGGATGATGCAAATGAAAACATGCTTTTTCTTTTGTACAAAAATAAGAAATATCCTTTGGAGATTACTAAATAGACTTAAGTATTTTGAGACTGACAGATCCTCATGAGCGTGAAGTAGACAAATATGGAAAAAAACTGTGGGAAATTCTTTTATTTCCCTTTTCTTGTGCTTGGATGTACTTTCTTTCCCTCACTTTCCATTCTTCTGCTATAGGCTTATGAGTGTTTTACAGAAGCAGTTACTGGGTTAGGTAAACTCAGACTGAAGCAGTATGCCTGCTCTTGTCTTCTCTATATGTTTAATCCTGTACACACCTGAGTTCTCTAGATGTCTTCTGGTCTGGTTTGTAATTTCATTAAGTGTACCCATTTTTCCCCAGGAGAAGTTCAGGATTAGATGGTCCTCCTGCTCCTGCAGCAAATCTGTTCTGTTACAAGTCTTCCAAATAAGCCAGCTAATCAATACTTCTCACAGTGAGTGTGATGGCTCACCAGGCAATGGGTGACCTACAGTCCATACGACTTGGTGCCACTTTGACATTCTTGAATGTTGTCACACACTCAAGTGTCCTGATATATCCTCAAAAAAAGCTCTCCCCTTGTGAATGTAAAAGGTTGTATAGCCACCAAAAATATTTCTGCTGAGATTGTAAAATATCCCTGTTTCTCACCTCTCACTAAGAAATGGCACTGTTCTGATTTGTTCAGGATTTTCTCCTCGAGGCACTCTGTGTGTAACACAGAAACCTGAGGGTTTCTGTTCTGTTTTCCTCCAGTTTTTACTAGCAAACCCTCACTGAGACACTGTATCACAACTATCAATCTTTCAGCTTCGGAAGACTAACTGGGAAGCCCCAGAGCGCCTGTTAACATCATGTAATTGACTGAGGCGATGCTCCTAAAGAGTAGTATAAGGAACTCCCTCACCACCAGAGTCTTATGATTGGGTGTTTACTTTTCAAGAGGGTTCTTTGCACTACTTTTTTTGGGGGGGGAAGGGAAGCAGAAGGCAAAGGAGAATGAAGCTTTTAATATGCGTTTCACTGCTTTCAGAAAGAAAGCCTCAGCAGTATTCATGCAGGCTGTTCTTGTCTGGTCATTTGTCTGGATTGGTTGCCTCTGCTTGGAAGAATTAGAGCATTTTCAGAAAAGTAATCTTATCACATGAGAGGGCAATTAGACATTTTGTAATCCTATCACCCCTGTGCTGAAATTACTGTGCCCAGTTAGCAATAACTCCGCTTCTAAAAACAGAGTGAGCAGCAGCACAGCATGAATTATTTAACTTGATGCTGTGCTTCCTGTTTTCAATTCACCAGAATAATACAGACACCCCAGACAGTAATTATCCCCAGCATAGAGAAGAAACAGTTAATGGAACCTGCCTTTTATATAAATATTATTAATTCAAGGAAAGAAACAACATGTACTATCTGACGCCTATGGAGTTTTGATCTGGGCTTGATGTCATGCTGAAGTAAGTGGTTGCCATGGGGATGTGAGCATTTGTCTGCATATCCCCCCCTGCAAGCAAGCGGTGAGGAGTGTTTTTGGAGAGGAAATGCCCATCTGTAGTCAATCACTATTGTTCTGGCGGAGCCACATGCCGGCCTTGCTGCAGCCTGCTGAACTGCGTCACCACACAGCAGTATCAGCCCCTCTGAATAAAGACTCCCTGTTGAACCAGATTTATCCACCCTGCCATTTTCACTGTCGTTTGATTATCTGCTTGTATTTTCTGGCTGTGCTAATGCAGTCTCTCAGCTCTGTTATCGTGGAATGCCTATGGCTCGATAACTCACAAAGCTGGAAGGATCTTCTTGTGTTTTCTTGCTTTCTTCATTTCCCTCTCCATTCAGTTAAAGGAAAGCACCCGTACAATTCCAGCCTCTTTGCTTATTTTCTTCCCTCTGAGACACAGAAGACCTTGAAAACCTGAATGTGATTCCTGAACAAATTCATAACAACTGAAAAACACTTGCAATGGATCCTTGGTTTAAATCATCATTATTAATTGCCAGCATATGTTTCTAGAACAAAGACTGCCAATTTGGCACAGTCCACCATGATTATTGAATATATCTGTTTATTAAGCAGTTAAGGGATGGGCTAATATGCCAGTGGCATATGACAGCAGGGCACTGTTACTAACTGGAAGACATCAGACAAAATTACGTCTGCTACCTGAAGACAATCCAATGAGACTTTTTCTTGAATACCAGGAGTTTAGGGGCTTCCTTCTCTTTCCTCCTTTAGTGCAACATTCAAAGTAATGTATGATAAATTTCTGCCAGAGATTCTGAGAAGTTACTGACTTGAATATCAAGTGCAGAATGATTCAGCTATGATGGGAGCAGAAGTTTTATTTAACTATGTTTCCCTTTATTTTTATCCTCTTTTTTCTCCCTCCTGTCCATCTTCTCTATCTCTGTTTTGTGTATATATCTCTTATGTTGAATAATGATGTATTTGAGCTACTTAGGCTCCTCATTGAATGAGATGCAAGAAGTTTTCTAAACAGGGAATACAAGTACCCTCCTCTTTTGCTATCATTCTCAAAAATGACTGAACCTTTTTTTTTGCATCAAAATGAATCAGCTTTGAGCAGGCACTTGTCCTGGGAAACTGCAGGAAAAAACAGTTGTCTAGCAAAAAATAAAACAGTGTTGTAAATTCCAGTAACAGTAAATATTTTGATTATGAGGAACATGTCTGCCAGTGATCCTGTGTCTTTACCTTGCCACTGAATATTGTCTAAATTCACTGCTACCAGTGGTAGGTCAGTTACAGCTTGAGTACCCCCAGCTTGGGTACATGTTTAACATTCACACCTCAGCTTGCAGCTTGTGCTAACTTTCCTAATTACACAATGAATGCAAGTGCATGTTTGCAATCTGCCCTACTGCTACAAAAAAAAAAAAAAACAAAAAAAACACCAAACCAACAAAAAAACCCCAAATTATCTAGTCCTAGGTTGTGTGGCACAAGCAAGGTTGTGAAAGAAGTGCGATCACCACTGCGGGGATGCATAGGAAAAGAACAACTTCTCTCCCTCCCAGAATGTTTTATTTATATCTCTTCCATTCCAGTTGGCATGAACACTGGAAATTCTGGGATCTCTGACCCCAAGCTAAATTGCTGCAGGGCTGAGCAGGAGACTTGGCAGGTACTTGCTAAAGCTGAACTGCAAATGTTCTAATTTTACTGAATCTATGAATTTTTAAGAGATGTTTCAAAGGGATGTTTCTGAACAGCTTTATCAATTCTATGAGAGGCATGTTCATGCTACTAAATTTCTAAAAGAATTGCCATATTATGTGATTTTACTTTGCACTTGGGTGCTTGCTTCATCGTGAGCTTCTGAGGCAGCCAGTTTGGATGAAGACACCAGCCCCACCTACACAAATAAAGGTAACCTTCCTAAAGAAAAGCAGTACACCTAAGCTAAACTAGGAAAAAAAAACTGAGTAAGTGGTAAGTTGGATTCCTAGTCATGGAAAAAAAATTTTTACCTACCTGGTGAAAACCTACAGTGTTTGGAAATCATGTAAGGTTTAAAAACACTAGAGAGGTGGGTGAACATAACGATACTTATATTTTAAAATGTATAAAAAATATCAATTAAAAATGCAATTAAATTGACATATTCACACAGAACATGTAAATATCAGTGAATTTTCATTCTGATGAGGTTTCACATTGGAAAACAATCAGGAATGTTTACTTTCTTCTGTACAAGGTCCTAAATTTTTCACCTTCTTGACGGAAAATCCTACCATACAGGAAACCTTGAACTTTGCCATTTGCTCAGGTGAGCTACAAGACCTTTGAGATTTCTGGAGTTTATTTGATCTCCAGCTTTAACGCAGCCTCCAAGGGGTGAAGACATCTCTGGGTGGGCAATTCATAAATTATTTTGGTAATGAGTTTTGCATTTTTGGTGAATCAGGACATGTGCAGGTGAAAGTCACATGGGATTCTGAAGAAGAATATCTCATCCTCTCAACCAGAATAATTCTTGCTGAATACTTTCCACACTTGAACTACCTTCACTGATTTAAATTGTAAATGTTGCTGGGGCAATGGTCACTTCTTTTACAATAGATGACTATTTACAGATGTAGGAAACTGTTTTGTTTCTCCAGCCTGAAAGCTTTTTTTTAAATTTCTTTTTATTTATTTATTTATTTATTTATTTATTTATTGCTCTCCCATTATGCAAAGCTACCACCAGGAAAGAGATTCAATTGCTGAAGAAAACTGGAGTTTTTACTGTTTAATATCATCCATTACGCAGCAGGGAACTATGATTTTTCATGACCTGAAGGAATTTGCATGTAGTCTAGCAAACAATTACTTTGTGCAGCTGTTTTCTGTTCACTGTTTTTAGGAATTTGACATCAGATTATTTAGTGTAATGCATACATTAAAGTGCCGTTCTAGTCTTATATCCTACAAGTCTTGTTTTAGAAGGGCTCTCTAATAGGAAAGCCCCCTCCCTTTTTACTAAAACTTTTGTATTGAAATATTTCTGAAATAAAATATTGTGGAATTTCAATTAATGTAAATACTTGAGTTTTAGAAACACTAGTAGCTTGTTTATCAATTTTCTTTTTAGGAAGGCAACATTTTTTCAGGCCTGTCCAGCTTTTAGGCCTTATAAATGCAACAAAGTCTTGAAGCTTTGCTGTAAACTTAAACTGAGTGAAGAATATTAATGCAATATTTTTTTGCTTGTGGTATTTTTTTCAGTTCATTTATGTTCTTTGGCATCTTTTCACTGTGCACAAAAGGACATGTTCATCCTCTGTCAGCAGCCATGGCCTATTTTATGTTCTGAAAAATTTTGCCAGAATGGGCCCCTCAAGCAACAAATGGCCCAATTTATTTATGACAGTGCCAAAAAACCGATTTCCAGGATGTTCATAGGTCAAGAGCTCCACTGAAATAGGGAATGCCTTGAGGACTTATTGCATTGTTTATTATTTACTGTGTATGTTGCAGGCATGCCCTGAGGCCACAATCAAAATCAAGGAAGTCAAGGGAGATTGAAAGAATGATGATCTTGCTTGCAGTTTGACAGTGTCCTTATAACTTTGTCACTCTATGTCCTATCAGCCCTTTCCTCTAAGATGTTGCTTTACCCTTCAAACAATTTTGTCTTTAAAAATCTTCTTCCATTATTATCCTATTTCCTTCTTTACCTAGATGTTGTCTTAAGACTACTAGTTTCTCCAGTGAAAGAATTCTTCAAATATATCTTTCTTTATTTCTCTTTTTTTTTGATTCTTTCTCCTTTTACACACACAAAAACTTGTATATGATATGAGTGAAGTGTCTCAGAAATTTACTTCTCACTGTTTAAAAATTTTTTTTAGTTCAACTTTTGCAGGTAATCTTTGGAAAGAGGGTTACTACTCTTCATACAGAGCTGCAAGTGTTCAGGAGTCTTGAAGTCAAGCCATATGACAGCAACTGCTTGTAGTTAGACAGAAATCATTCTATTTCTTTTATTACTCATCTCCTTCCCATTCCTCCCAGACTTTCATTCTGATTTGAGTTTTCCTTCAGAAATGTAATGAAATCACTCTGGGTTACTGAGACCTTCCTATTTGCACTGGGAATAGTTTTATAGGGATAGTGGAGAAGTCATGCACAAAGCACTGAATATAAGAGTATCAAGTATTTGTGTAGTTGTAGGAAGCATAGATTTTCCCCTTTTTACAAACAGATCCATAGAAATCACAGTACAGTTACTGTATCTGTTCAGTTCATGTGAATAAAAGTCAATTTAGAAGTAGTCAATACTTGCCAATGTTTGTAAGATACGATGGTTCTTCTTCTTAGCTAGTCCAAACTTTAAAAAAACAATTATATCTAAGAACAAATACAGTGGATCTGCTATGCTTGTTTTTATTGATTAAAATGTAAAAAAAAAAAAAAAAAAAAGAAAGAAAAGAAAAACCTACATAAAAAAGATACTATTGTAGATTTTACAGTGGAAGAAAACACAAGCGAAACTTTTCAGGCCTCCAGAATTGACACTACAGTTTCTTCGTCTTATGGAGGAAAGATAAGTCTAAAGGCAGAATAGGATATAGTAGAAAAATTGAAATAATTTTATGATTTTAAGAGAATGACTAGACAATAGGAATTAATCTGTATTTGTTCTGGTTTGAGTATAAGTTTTACAGGGGATAATTAACTTCACTCTCTGTTCGTTTCCTCTTTGTCCATTCAGGGGAAATGACAGTTATCCTTTAATTTATATTTTCCTACTGTAAATTGTTATCATCTTTTTCTGTCCACTATCTCAGACAGAATTCCAATTACTCATTATTGCAGGAATTCATATATCTGGAGTTTGATTCTCTTGAAGACTTTTTATGCTTGTACTCTCAATCAGGATCAGCATGAGAAGGAATGAGACTGCAGAGTGCTGAGATCAGTGGTGTTTTCAGCATCTGCATGCAATAATGTGATTTGACTGATTTGTATGGACCTGAGCACAAAATCCACAGAAATGTTTATTAAGGCCATATTGGCTGATGTGTGGAAGATGTTCTTACTGTAACAGTTATGCTGATTACAATATGCAATCATTTTCATGAAAGCAGAGTCTTGTCTCAGATTTGTTACATAGCTTACATTCCTCTGGACAGTTTCCATCCCACTCTTTGTAAAGCAGCTTGTACATCTTTAATAATGATATAAATTAGTTCAGAAAAATAGCCAAAATTCTATTCATCTGTATTGCTTGGATTTTTGGTTCATGAGTCTCTGAAAGAATACAAAATGTACTTTATCTTCCATACAATTCAGGTTACTACACAGAACCTCCTACTCACCACACTTCAGTGAGTCACACATGCTATGCATAATGATTATTCTTTTTTTTAATGTGATCTCATGCTAATTTTCTCATTTACAGCTACAAATGTTACATTCATTTTTAAAAGCTGACAAAATCATATTACCAAAAATACATAATAATGTAACTGAATAACTTTAACTCATTCTTGAATTTTTTTTTTTTTTTTTTATTATTGTGCATTATTGTAGCTATTGCACATTATTTGTACAGTATGTGCCCTGATAAAATATTGGGAAAGATGCTATTAACCATATTTATCAAAGCTTTCTCAGTGTGATTAGGTTTTATATTACTACAATTGAATAAAAAGTCAATCCTAAAACTATCAAATTACAGTGTAAGTTTTACTAAAATGTTGCCTGAAAAAGGACTCCACTTACACCTTATTGTCTTTTTTACCAGATTTGGAGTTACATAATGGATTTTTTCTGGCATTTTTAACGCACTGTTCTTTCTTAATATTTGGAAAAAAAGAGATTATGAGTCTACTTGAATGCAAAGGTTGATTTCTGTATGAAAATGGAGCCAGAGACTTACATAAAATAACCCAGCTTCAGTCATTTGCAGTGATGTATAGAGGTTTAGATCTACAGGTCAACCGCCTCCCCCCCCCCAAGAAAAAAATAATCCTATCAGTCAGGAGTTGTTAGGTGATTTTTATTGTTTGGATAAATGTCCCTGTACAAAATAAGGTAAAAGATTAAGAAAAGCATGTGTGCATGCAAACAGAAGACAAAGTATTTTCTGTTTTACTCGATGGAGGATAAAATCCTGCCTAGGTAAGCATAAGTTTTGGCCCATCATGTCTGGTCAGTCTTCCTAAATATTGCAGAACTTGCATTCAGAATATGACAGTATTCTCATATTAGAATGGAATAGCTTTGGAAGCTTGAAGGTATTACATTATTTCACAGTTCAAGTTATTTCTCAAAGAGTCCATGGGCCTGGGTCTCATGTGCAGTGAAGCAATGTTCAAAGGCACACAGAGTTCCTGTAGCAAAACGGTAGCAATGAAGCCTGTCAGTTTTTCTGTATCCATGTTAGGAAGCTTCTTTGGGAAACAGCAATCTTGAGACATTTAGTTATACTCTATGGGAAATTTAGTTACAGACCTGGATAAAATTAATGTTAAAGTTTGTTTACAAGGCCATTTTCAAAGAAGTCCTGAACTTGCTTTGCCAAAGTCCCAATTCAGGATGATACAAACAAATTCTGGTCTGATGGTTCTGTGCTCCATCTGCTGTGGTAAGCTCTGTTGGGTGTTTTTGGCTGTGAGTTTCTACACCTCCTGTCATGATGAAATGCAAGCAGAGCAAGCACAGGTCTAGGCAACAGACCAAGGATTTACAGTGCATTATAAAATGCCAAGGCTCGAATACACTTCGTCCCTTGACCTGGAGTTAAGAGTGTGGGAGATGAAGAGTTTCTCTCTCTAACACAAATATGGGAGACAGATAATGCAAGTCAAATGAGTGAAAAAAAAAAACATGTTACTTCTTAAGGAGCATTTTGTTCTATCTTAACCTTTTTATTTGAAAGACAATTTGCACTCAGAAAAGACTCTCCGGATGAGCCTATGTAATGCATAAATCAACCATCATGTATTCTTGTGCCTTTTTTGACAGTCTGCATGTTAATAGCATCCAACATGTACCACTGCTTATGTTCTCCAGCAAGTTTGTAGGCTCCTATTTGTGGTCAGTAGTTTATTTGGACCGAGGTGACTATATACCTCTTCAAAGAGTCAAAGGCAATATCCGTGGCTTTTCATTGTAAAATAATCTGAACACTTTTGGACGTTATCAACCCCTTTGTCCACCTGAAAATTGTTTCTTTTACTTTCTCCAAGTTGTGTTTTTCTCCACTGTACTCAGTAGAGAATCACTTTTAGAAATCTGCTTCACCAGTCAAGAAGGATAGATAGATCCACAAAGGTACCTATGTCTTTCTGTTGCCTGGAGAGGAAATTTAGCAACTAGCCTAGATTAGAAGCAGATTTCATCTGGCTGCACATATATCTTCAATGTGATTTCTCACCTTGAATATTCTAGATGTCTGCAAAGTTGGTGAATATGATCAATGGCTGAAAGACAATCCTGGCACTTCTGGGATCAGATCTAGAGCATAGTTAGAAAGTGCTTAGGCATCTCAAGAAGCATTAGTCATTCATATTGAAACAGAATGAGACACTGAATTTACATGTGTACGGGAAGGTGACTGAATGTGAGCCAGATGTTTAAGTGCCTACTATAATCAATGAGGGTCCAACTCTGTTGCCCACTGTGTCATCTTGGGTACCATAGGGTGTCCAGCATGGACTCCAACTGCTATAACAACAGAATGTGCATCTCCTATAGGTTCTATTCTATACCTGACAGCTTCAGCTGGCATCTTGGATACCTGGAAAATCTTGAATGATCTCGAATGACTAAAGTTTATGCAAATCAGTTGAATGACAGATCTAGTCAATATATTGAGCAGAAGTGAGAAAGCTACACAGCTAGCCCAAAAATAGTCACCCCCTTCTGACCTTTTCAGTAGCTCTCTGTGCTGCACTGACTCAGTGGGCAAATTAGCAAAGACTATAATAGGAGCTCAGACACTGAACTTATACCTACTCCTATGTCTGGATGTGAAAGCTACCTCTAACTGAGGGAGGTAAGGTTAGGTGAAGTCAGGTGAGATGCATCCCATTCCCAGTGTTCAGGACCATAGCATACAAGAGGTGATTCTCCCACTCTCACATTAGCACTGTTATACTCAGTTTGGAGAGGTTTGCCAAGAAGACTGAGGGAGAATCTCTCCCATCTACTTGACATGGGAGGGAAACTTCTGACTGTGGACAAGGAAAAGGCTGAACTGCTGAGTGCTCTTTTTGCCTCAGTCTTTGCTAATGCCAATTGCTCCCTGAGGGTACAGCTCCCTGAATTGGAAGACCAGGATGGGGAGCAGAATGAAGCCACTATAATCTAGGAAGAAATGATCAGTGCCCTGCTGTACCGCATGGATGTGCACAAGTCTATGGGCCCAGATGGGATCCACCTGAGGGTGCTGAAGGATATGGCAGAAGTGCTCACCAAGCCACCGTCCACTATTTATCAACAGTCCTTGTCACGGTTTAACACTGGCCCGGCAATTAAACTGAATAACAGATGCTCTCTATTAATCCCCCTCTCCTCCCTGATAAGGAAAGGAGAGAGAATAAGGGAGAGAGACTTATGGGTTGGAAACTAAACTACACAACTTTAATGAAACAGTAATGATAAATAGGTAGAATTACTAAATATATACAAATATATAAGAAAAATGATCCCACTTTCCTCCCCCTTTCCCCCAATAACTCTCACGCCTCCACCGAGGCTGCAGGGCAGCCCCGGGAAAGTCCAGGCTGGACTCCTGGTGTTGGCAGCAGTTGGGAGCTGGAGGCAGGAACACACAGATTCAAGCTGGCACGGATCAGGACCACAGGCAGACGAACAGACGGAATCCTCCCAGGATGCTGAAGCAAAGAGGGAACAGGCAAAGAAGGGGAAGCAGCAAGGGCAGGAAAGGCTTTGATCCTTGTGATCCCTCAAATTTATACTGACTATGACATGTATGAGATGGAATACTCTGTTTGGTCAATTCTGGCATCTGCCTTGTCCGGTCCTCCCCAAAGGAGGGGTTCAGGTGGGACCTCTTTACTCCTTCTGGAGGGTAAAATGTTCCTCAGAGCTGAGCAGTGTCCTTGGCTCTGCACACCAGTCTCTGGCAGTAACTATAAACATCCAGTGTTATCAGACCTAGAAGCAGACACTGTCTGAGAAACTTGCTGTTAATTTCAGCAATTGCAACTACTTACAAGAGACTTAGCTGAAAGCAAAAGTACAAACCAGAAAATCACCTTTATCCTGGCCCAAAACAGGACAGTCCTGGAGAACTTGGAAGGTCCCAATAGATTGGAAACTAGCAAATGTAACAGCCATCTACAAGAAAGCCCGAAATGAAGATCTGGGGAACTATAGATCTGTCAGTTTGACCTCAGTGGTAGGGAAAGTTATGGAGAAGGCCATCTGGAGTACCTTCATATGGTACATACAAGACAACTAGGTGATCAGGCCCATTCAGCATGGGTTTATGAAAGGCGGGTCCTGTCTGAATTACCGGATCTCCTTCTACAAGAAGATGACTCGTGTAGTAGATGAGGGAAGAGATGTGGACATTGTCTATCTGGACTTCATAAAAGCTTTTGACTCTGTCTGTCACAGCATTCTCCCTCAGAAACTTATGGCATTTGTCTTGGATAAATATACCCTGCACTGGGTAAAAAATTGGCTTGAAAATTGGGCTGAAAGTGTAGTCATGAATGGAACTAAATCTGACTGGTGACCCGTCACGAGAGGTGTCCCCCAGGGTTCAGTGCTGGGGCCTGTTCTCTTTAATATCTTCATTGATGATTTGGATGAGGGGATTGAATGTAACCTCAGTAAATTTGCAGCTGACAGCAAACTAGGTGGCCCTAGGGACATGGTTTAGTAGATAGCTTATGGTGTTGGTCAAAGTTTGGACTGGATGATCTTGGAGATCTCTTCCAACCTAAAAAATTCAGTGATTCTGTGATGTTAGCAACAAGTTGTTAATTTATAAAATGTCAGTTATATAACTTATGGCTGTTTATGTATTTGCTTCTTTGTATTACAGTTAGCATAGCTTAAAATTACTCTCACTTTCCACTTTATTCACTCTGAAGTTGCCAGCATTCTGATTTTTGTCAGGACATCAGTGAATATAATGATTTAAGAAATCTGAAATTTCAGCAGCTGCATTCTCCATCATGTGCAGTTCTCAATTTCTTTTGTGTGACAAATGTGATATTTGGCAAAAGCAGATCACTTGAAATAATACTATTAGCTGTAAACCTTTGGAGTGATTTTTTTTTTTCTGCAAGGCTCTCCATGTGAAAAAGTCTGGGCATCCCTTAAGCGCATTAGAACTGTTGGCATTGGGACTGTCATGTCTATCAGACCAGATATAAATTCAGTGAGTTAATTCAGAATTTTATAGGCATCAGTGGAGAGAATACATGCTCTTGCAACATCGGAATTTTGGTTGAAGTAGTGATAGACTAAAAGGTGAAGTAGTGCATTTGAATGATCAAGCAAATCAATTTGATTTAAGACTAAAACTCACTATCCTTAGCCACGTTAACATTTTTTCTCAGAAGTATGTCTTTGAAAGTCACTTTGAATTTAAGTAGGCTTGGAAGTCTACTATGTACACACAGAGTGAAGGTAAAAAAATCTACAGGATAGATTTAGCTACACAGGCACACAGAAGGAAGCAAGGACCTGAGCTTTCAAATTTATATGCTATTTGAATAATTAGGATCTTGCCTTCTAGAAATGTGTGTTTGCCTCCTCTGAAGAAAGGATGTATAAGATGAAAGAAGCTTTCTTGATTCCCTGCTCTACACAACCGAGGTAGGATTGATGTATGTGATTGGCAGCAGCAAATGAGTCTCAAAAGCAAAAGGGATGTGGATTAAATTCCGGCTTCTTAATTTCTTTCTGAAGGCACTGATGGTCAAATGTAGACATATGATACTCCTTGCTGCACTGCACTGACAAAAACTAACTTCTAAAATATAACAAGATTTATTTTCACAAACATATTTTCATCTGTATTTTGTCTTTTATTCAGTCCATTGGGATGCAAATTTCTCTATGGCAGAATCAATTTTGGTGTGTGTAATAGTCTTTAGTAATGAGGTTGTTTTCGATAGCCCATACCAAGGCATTTCATATCTGTATAAAATATAGATGTAGGAATAAGATTTGTGATAATATTAAACACGTTGGAAGACTTCAATGAAACCAGAATCCTAAAGGCAGTAGAAGATCTGTGGTGTTTATGGATATAAATTGTGCTAATATTTTTGCTGGATATAAACATCTTTCAAATAGTTTCTTATCATTCATACACACAGACCTAAATTGCACTTTCCTGTTATAAGAGTTGTGAAAAAAAGTTCTTTTACATCTCATCCTGGAATCTGTTAATTATTTTGTTCTCTTAGAGCATACTTTGTGCTAAAGACTTTCAGATGAAACAGGCTAAGAGGCAGTAGAATAAAACCCATTTGTGAAAAATAACACACTGACCCCTATTATAGAACTATAAAAATGAATTACATTTTATCTGCAAATTTAATGCTGAGAAAGGATCATCTGGTGAGGTGAAGGGAAAGAGAAGAAGTCTGAATTTCAGCAAAAGTCATAGGTAGCTACAGCATTGTGTGTCTCTGTGTAGCAGATCCCTTGGCTAAAGGCTGCTTACATTGCAAATCTGGTCTTTGCAAACTATACCCCTTTACTCTGCAGTATATTACTTTGTAGTAATGGTATTTGACATCTAGTGTAGATATACAGCTAGCCTAAATTATGTTCCCCCCCCTCCAGCATTTTTCAAATTACTGATGTAACCCATTACTTAATAACCATGGAACACTGTTTGAACTAATTAAGTATGAAAACTTTTCCAGCCAACTCCTTTTCTCTTTGAACATCTCTGTTCTGGAAAAACAATGGCACATTGGAATAGCACCTTGATAATTTTTAATTCCCTCCTAAATTTAATTTCATTTGAGTTACAGCTAATCTCTACAAGCCAATCCAGGACGTGGATCTGCACAGGTACAATCTTAGATGGCTGTTAATGCTTTTCCTCAACTTCATAGCTCCAGAAGTGCCCTTAGGACGGAGCAGCATCTTAAAAATACGCATTGAGAGCAATGACTGTGAATGTAAGTGTCTGCTATAATCACAAAGAAAAAAATTCTGTGGTAACACTCTGTGCCCTGACAATTTCTGTCCATGGACTGACCCAAAGGTTTTGGCAAAGACCTAACTCATTGTCTCTTCATTGCTCTTCCAAGCATAGAGCTCTGCATTCAGTTTTAAAGAACTGAAAAATGGTTTTAGAAAACAATAAAACCCATGAAATAATGTGCCACCTTTTCCAGTGACCATTATTTCCACATCATTTTTTACTTTCATCTGAGAGTTTTATTATAATATAAAGAGATTACAAATACTCACCATGCCCTGAATGGTGCATGTGGCTTCAGAGACACAGAACAGTCACAAAACGATATAATCCAAATTAATCCCAATTAATAATCCCAATTCTGTGAACTGATGACTTTTAACTGAAACAAATAGTTATTCATTGCCATGGAGGACAATGCACTAATGCTTGTAGACCCTTAGTTCTTGTGACATCCACAGATGAACGTGAAGGTTTTTCGCCAAATTGATTTCTGGATAAACACAAACTTTTTTTTTCTCTCCCTGTCTCCCAGTCCTACTGAAAGGTTGCTGGACATTCCGCATGGTTGGGAATTGCTTGTCTGCATGCCTGATTTGGGCTCCTATTTTTGAAAAACTTAAAGGAATGGCTTATTTGTATGATCTCTAGCCTGGGTTTGCTAGAAGCTTACTTGCTGCAGTGGTCACATCTTTCCAATACACATGAGCTAGCTGTTAACATGATGGAGGGAGATGAATTACTTATCACAGAAGAAACGAGCACAAGTGGGCACCAGAAATGCTGGCTGCTATATTTAGCTTATAATACTAATATTGGAACGTCATAGTTGTGCCCTCTTCCTTAATGGTAGCCCTGTGAGATTCTATCTAGATTTTATGATCTTATATGGAAACTAATTCAGCTATTTGGGGAACTATGCAGTGTGATGTGTACAAACAATGACGCTACTTACGTCTGTTCTCTGTGTTATCAGCACCACTAAAAAGTCACATCTGTTGGGAGGATGTTCTGTTTTACAGTTTCTGCTTTTATTGTTTCTAAGGAAACCACTTTACTTATCCACACTCACTGTTCCTGCCACATCCTCAGTTTACACACACTCAGGGCAAGGGAAAGCAGTACATCAGAAAATCCATTTCTAGTAGTACTGTAAATGTATCAGTTTTACTCATCTTTCTGCTTTTTATGTTAGAGTCTCTCATTTAGCAAATATCCTGTGTTTATCTAGGTTCCTGCAGGAGTGAACTATTATGGAGATATAGTGTCACAGCTCTGCTTAGCACTTTGCAGGGCATTTAACCATTACTGAAGGCCAGAAGGACTAGAAAGGACTGTGTTGTTTTGTTGTTTGTTTTTTTTAATAGAGGAGGAATAGAGGGAAATATGTAAAAAAGTGTAAGGCTAAAATGTTCTTTAAAAACATTTGTGTCTTCTCAGTTTCGTAGAAAAGACTCCTTGTGCTTATGGAATTTGAGTGGAAGAATACTTTTAGAGTAGAAATTTATATCAGTGATAAGGCAAAGAGAATGATGATTTTCACCTGAATCTACTCCTTCTCCATGATTTACAAGGTGTGTTGAGGGACTACTTCTAGAAATGGTAGCTTTTTTTACCTGCTGCTTATTTTAGACCAGTGAAAATTTTCTTAAGCTTAGCATATTTTAGCCACATTAGGAGATGGATGTGCTCATTATGTGAGTGAAGTATGTCTTTTTAAACACACAGCAATTCCCATGGATGGCTTTAGAAGTATACAGAATGTTGGATGACATTGTTGGAAGTAAGAAAGGGGAGTTAGAGTTCTCTTAGCCCTCCTGGCCTCCTTGTTGCACTTTCTTTTATAAGCAAAAATTTAAGATTGTCTGAGCACCCACTGTTTCCCTGAAGAGAAGAGTATTTACTGACCTGTGATTCTCTCTTTAGCAGTCTTGAGAGGTCTTACTTCAGACAGATGTCAGTAGGTCCTTTCACAATGGGACATAAAGCCCAGGTTGGATGGGGTTCTGCGTGGCACGGTCTAGTGGGAGGTGTCCCTGCCCATGGCGGGTTGGATGGATCTGGATGATCTGCAAGGTCCCTTCCAAATCATAGTATTCCATGCTTCTGTGATTAACTATCTCAATTAAAACTTCTGGAAAAAACAATAAACCTGCTGGACAGAGGCATGTTGGTCTGGAATTGTATATTTTCTGTTAATATGTTTAGCCAAAACAGTGTCTGGGCAAATATTTCAAGGATTCCTTCCAGATGGAAGCTTTACCACTATGTTGTATTCACAGAAGACTTAGTTTCAACACAACCTGTGGAGGAAAGGAATTTAGGATCAAGAAGAGGTTTTCTAATGAAGAAATTTTTATGCACAAGTTCAATTTATTTAAAACTAACTCTTGATATTTTTTTATTTTAATAAAAGGTTTTCATATTTCATGAAAAAAACCCAATATTGTATTTCAATATTTAAATTAAGATCAAAAGAATTACATAATTTATTGATATCCAATATTTATTTTTTTACGCAGGAAGCAAAATGTCTTTCTTCCTGGCTAACTCACAATAGAAGTAATGGTAAAAACTATGCATTAAAAATCATCTCTCTTTTGAGCAAACATCTTAAAATGATAAAAGCAGTGAGGTATTGCAATAATTTATATAGATACCCTGGGTAGGGTTAATCTAAAGGTTCCATTTTTAGGGTACATAGAAACAACAATAATGTCTGAAGGATATTGTACTGGGATAGATGACATCGTAAGGGTTTACAGCTTCAGCCTACCTTGAGTGTGCATTTATTGGTAATAATAAACACTTAAAATTGGCTTTGCAACATTTCACAGTTCCTAGGTATAAAAGCATAAAGCTTGCATAATATAAAAATATGACTCAGATTTCTGAGAAATATTAAATTGGTTTCATTCGTGGAGTATTATGTATTATAGGTGTTTGGGCCTCCACATTGTATATTTAATGTGCTTATGAAAACCTACATCTGAATGCAATTTAGTATGAATATAAATTTGAAAGCTTACTCATTATTAGGTGTTTTTTATTTATTATTCCAGTCATACACTCAAGAAGCTGGAAAATACTACAAGTGTTAGGTAAGCAGCCACAGCAAGATACATTTTCAACATGTAGTGGGAAAGTACATCCTATGGGACACTCACAGATTATCAAGTTGATGAATCCCATGCTGTCTGCAGAAATCAGGTCAGATTCCTGATAACCTGGGAATAAAAGTGCTTGCAGTCAAGTTACTTGTTTCTTGGACTAGTTTCAAGATTCTTTATCCCCTTTTCCTATGTATATGCTTTGACTGTACAAAGACATTTTGGAAACTTCAAAGTCCTTGGTGGAAGGAGATATTTTCTCCAGGTCCTATTTGCACTCTCCTCAAGATATTCTCTCATTACAGGACAATTTCAGTGCTCCAAGTTAGACATTCTGCAAACTTCTGCTTTTGGGGACTTAGCACAGATATAAGCAGATGGAAGGCAGCACAGTTCGTGTGGGACATGACATGGTCAATGTGATTGTGTAATGCAGAACCCCTTAACAGCAATAACATCACTGAAAAGACTACACTACATAGTTTTAATTATACCCAATATTATTAAGCAGCAAAGTTAAAAAGTACATGCAGTACCCCTGCACAGCTACTTGATGTTATCTGTCTGCACTTTTACATGAGCCAGAAGTAGAAGCAGAACTTTAACAAACAGCTTCTATTCTCACAGCTCCAAGGAAAGAATAACAAGTTGCATAAATGGAAGCAGAAATATTAGATTTCACATTACTCCTTTTTATTCTCCATCTTCTCAAGTGTTATTATTAACAGAGGTAAATAAAAATGTTATAAAGGTTTAGTGTCCTGTTACTTGCTAATTCCTATGTCTACCTCAGTCACTGATATTTTACAACAAGCTATAAGGAGATTATTTCAAAGCCTTTTTGATTACTGCAAAGGCATATTTTTAAAGGGATCCTGACAGGTGTTGCAGGCCCATGCTTGGATTTGCCCTTTGGAGTTATCATCTGTTAGAGAGTTGGCATTTAAGGATTACTTTTAAAAATAGTAATTTTTTTCATCTATTGAAAAAAAACCAACAAACATGGTGTGCTTGGTGCTTTATATTGCATGGCCAGCAGTGTGATGTTTCTTAAAGGAGAGTTTTGGGTTTTTTTAACTCCACTCCAGACTACTTGATTTATGTTGAAGATTCCCACCCTCACATTAAAGGAAAACAAAAAAGTTACAGCACGAAGATCAATTATTTCTTTTAAATAAGTAAGAGAAATCCTGCTCTTATCAGCAGGATCTACAGGAGTCATCCTGCATCCTACCAGCCTCCATGGTGTTTTAGACAGAAGGAAATAAGACTCCTCCATTGACTCAGAGGCTCCCACTAACCACCAAAACCTGATGGAACAAGCTGGATTATGGTGTTTTCTGACAAATTTTAACAACTGTCTTCAGATACTCATAATGAAATGCTGTGATGATTACTATATATAGAAATAGACACAAACACAGGCATGCATGCAAAAATCATTTAACAGAGTTTTAAATAAAGACGTAAGCAGTCTCTATAGAGCTGGCTAGACTCTTTTTTTCCCTGGCAAATAGATGCAGTAGACTAGAATTTTGAGTTCCATTTGCCAGTATGACAGCTTACTTAGATCCATGGCAAGACACTGATCAGTTCACCTTTTATAAATTATTTATAAATGTCCACTAATAAATTTGTACTTTTACTTTTGTAGCTATAGGACAGAACCATTATGTGAAAAGTCTTCCTTCTCCAAGCCCTTTTCTCTAGCTCAAAAATGGGTATGTGTGGCTCCCACTGAAGTTTCATGCATGTCCAGTTATCTTTTAATTTCTTTGTATGCCATGTACACTGTATGGCACAATACTTTGTCATTTATTGACATTAGGGAACTATTTCTCAGTTGAATTAAACAGGATAACTCACTAAAGCAAGTGCTGCCTGTTATACATGAGAAATCTAAAACGAGAAACAAGCTACAAGCCAAGCTTTTTCTGGAAACTGAGACAAATACTTTCGACTGGAGATGGGCTCCCATATGTAAATATTTTGTGTTTCTCCTTTTCTGACATCAAGGGGTAAGTTTATACAGATAAACACACTATTTCCCCCCCCAAAAGTCCCATGTAGTTTGTACTAGATTAAGTTGGATCAATGTCCCTGTACTTTAATTCCTGTGGTCATTTTTTCCAGTCATGTCCTTCAAAGTGACAAAAGTCAAAGTTTGCATTTATTTGACTGATATTTTGTATTTTAAAGGATCCTACCCCAGAATATATTGTCCCGGTCACAAAGTTTTTCTCTGATATTTTTAGGTGAAATTTTGCACATTGATGAAGAAAAAGCAAAGAATTTAGCTGATATCTTTAATTTCCTTGTCCACAGCCCCCGAACGCCAAACTATTTAATGTCAGAATCTCTCTGTCCAGTATCACAAAAATAATTGTGATCTAAAGCAAAAGCCTCAAAAGATCTAACCTGAAAAACTGAAAATTAAAATTTTAGTTAAAATCTCTTTTGCAAAATCATATGAAGGTCCTCATTGCCAGACCAGAGTCAGAACAAAATCTCCAGCAGTAGTCTAAATCTCAAAAAAATGCAGCAAAGTGAAATCCTTATCCTCCAAGGAGCTCTAGCTTGGACAGCTTGCGACTATCTTTCTGTAATGCCAAATACAAAGCCCTGGAATATCCCCAAAGTGGTCTGTGAATCTGTAATTGCTTTCTTAATTTACCAGAAACAAGGCCAATGGAACTGGCAATGCCAAGAAAAATCAACAAGGCATGTGAACTGTGTTACCTATGGTGCCAAATACATTTTTGCTTGAGAGGCTTGCAACTTCATATTTTCTAATATGAAGCTGCCTCATTATGCTGTTTAGGTACAGAATAAACTGGAAGTATTTTAGCTGTGTTCATCATTAAATTTGTCATTAAAATGTATGCATCTTCAAAGAAAATTGCACTGTACACTTATTTCAAGGGGTGTACATATGAAATTGTCAGTGACGCTTGCAGTGCTCTCCTGGGAACCCACAATCCCTGCCAAAAAGAAAAATCCTCAGAGAAACGTCAGCAAGATTTCCATCAGTGGGGCCCCATAAACTAGGATTACCCATTTAGGGAGTTAAACAGGAGCAATTGTTGCTACATCTGTCTTAGAATGAGTGTTCCCTCCTGCTCCCCCTCCCGAGGTGACTCTGACAGCATTATTTCTCAGTGCCACCTTCTACCGTTGCCTTATGAAGAATTTATATGTTTTGAGTTTTCCTTCATGGCAGGCATCCAGCCGTGCTGTACTATAAACCTGCCACAAAGATTGAAAAAAGTGCAGTTTTCCGTTCAACTGGGGGCCCAGACTGATGAGCTCAGACAGTCCAAACCTCTAAAGGTTAGTGAGTCTGAACCCCGTCTGATTCACTAAGCACCATCAAATTATGTACTACTAAGGAGGTAGCAAACATTTTTAAAGACTAATTACTTGAGGAGGTTGTAGAGGGTGATTAATAGGCCCAAATCCTTTATTGGAGTTCTCTTGAGGAACCCTAATGAAATAACAAATCCAGAGAGAGGACAAATTCTTTTCCTTTTTTGGCAAGTAGTTATTTAAGCCGAACAATGCTGCCAGCTGTATGCATCATTAAAGGGATGGCTTACTGTTGCACACCAAAACCCCCACTGTGATAAATGGCAAATAAAACATCTTTCACCCGCACATCAAGGCAGATGAAGATGAGCAGATCAGGGCTACCAGAATCATTCCCCTTGGAGGTATTGGGCATTGATGGCCTGTAGAGGGCTCTCAAGGTCCTCTGCTGAGGCTTTTAACCAAGATTCACAGGCTGCAGCTGGAGGTTTTCTAAGGTCACCGAGGTCTTTCTCAAAACGGCTAAACAAAAGGATCCTTCAGCATAAGCGTGCATTTTTTTTCCTTTTCTATGGCCTTGCTGTTTCTATGCACTATCTGCAGCCACAACTTTGCCTACATTATTTGTTTTAGCAAACAGATGTTAGAAAGCCACTGTTAAATATAAGTCTCCCCTTTTAGAGTCATTGTGAAAAGAAAAAAAAACAGAAAAAAAAAACAGAAAAAAAAAAATAGCCAACCATCAAAAAACCCAACAAGCCTTGAAGAGGAATTAATACATTCAGCCTTTTCTACCTATTGTCATCTTTGAGGAAACTATACTATAGTCACACAGAACACAGGTGGCATGTTTATATGTAATTAGCTAATTTTCTTCAGTTCCTAAGATGATCTGAGATATGCTGGAGAACAGATATTGCATTGATATAATTTCTTTAAAGCAGACTGTCCTGAAGAATACATGTCATATTTGATGCATAAAATGAATAGCACTATCAGCTACACAGGCTACTTATCAAAATGATCACACTAAAATCCAAAAAATAATTCACAAATATGTGCCATATGTGCATAAGGACATGGTGCCTGCAGCAAATTACATTTACATGTATTTTTCATGTCCATTAAAATCTTGTCTTGTGAGCTAATGATGCATTTTAATTGCTTGCAGCCAAGATTTTTCCTTTTTAAAAATATGACCTGTACTAGAAGAAGTAAAATGCCCTTTCCCCTTTGACAGCAGCTGTATTTTTCATTCCCAGTTCTTGCTGTGATTATCTGCACATGTAGACCTTAAGAATTCAGAAGAAATAGATAATTATAGCAACCTCAGTTCCCGTTTGTTTTGTTTGTTGTGTTTTGTTGGGTTTTTTGTCTGAAAGAAAGAAACATCCAATATTAGGATAATTAGATTGTTTTTCCTTTCCAGTAGAGTTCCTTTATAGAAGGACATAGCCCAGACTGTCCTTGGTGGCATCGTCTGGCATTACCAGGTTTGTTTTCCTTTTCAGGAACAAGTCTTTTAATATTTTAAAATATAAATTTAAAAGTTTTAAAGTTTGTATTTTTTTAATAGTTTGCTACCTTTACTTCATGTTCCTATTTCCTTTCTTTAGAGTTCTAGGGTGGCTTTCACTAGGACAAAGTTATACATTAAGACCTTGCACCCTGTTTGTGGCTCAGTGTGCAGTGACTGTCCAGTAACTAATGGAAAGAAAATGTGCCATAGTAAGAGAGAGAACTGTAGGCAGCAACAAGAAGTGATGACAGTGTCACCAGGTACTACAAGCCAGATCTTGAGGCTGCTGAATGACATGCACAAAAAAAGCCACCCCCGGACTCCAAACTATTCCCAGTTTTATAGGATTTAGATATTTTTTCTTGGCTTTAGGTCAACCAAGGGTAGAGAACCATTGCTCTCCATGTTAAATGGCTGTTGGCAGTGAGAGCTGTACATGGTAAGAATGGGACTGTCCAGCACATGTACAAACCTTATTTCTTTTGACTGCTATGTAGGCATGTGTAAGTACCTACAAACTGGTCCCCTTGAGAGGTTTCTCTGTCATAAGTCTACTATGTTGTAGGAGTTTCTGTGTAATGTCTAATCTCTTACCCCAGGGCAAAATGAAGATTTCTTTAAGCATGAAAGTTCTGTACATGTGAGACCTTCCCTATCTGCTGTTCTTCAGGAGACACACAGAGCATGCCACTTGCCACAGCTGGGTGATGGAAGAGAGTAAGACAGTGGCAAAAAATTTATGAAAATGTTACAATATCAATATATTAAAGTTTTCTTGGATGTGTGAGGTTTTTTTAGGGTGGGTGTTGGGTTGTTTTGTTGTTGTTGGGTTGTTTTGGGGTTTTTTTTGTTTGGTTGGTTGGTTTGTTTTTTTGTAGAGATTTTGTCAACAAGGATTTTGAAGACTTTATGTGTTTTCCCAGGATTCCCTACTGTCTCTGGCCCTAACAGGTCATCTTCTGCCAACCAAAAGCCACACATCTGGAACTTCTCAAAATATTGCAAACCATCTACGTGTGTACCAAACCGTCTGCAGATGTGCAATGTGGTTTGTTCTATGCATTCCCAGGACATTCAACATGTCCTAAAAGTGTTTGGTTTACTGTGCACATGTAGAACATATACACATATAGATTTCCAGACCAGATGTACTGTGAGAAAAGTCATATGGGAAATGGACTCTGTAGAGGTGTCTTCTGAAGAGTGTTCTAGCTCTTGGTGTTTCAAGCATTATACCTCCATGTCACTTTCTCTAGGTATATTTCTGTTCTTATATATATATATATGTTTTTTTTTTTTAATATCAGTAGTCACCAGTGAGTTTCTAACACCAGTTGAGCTGCCTAGCACCCATACTGACACTGTAATTCTGTGGAGCTGTTAGAGGCAGAGGTTCAAACTGATGGCATTTTTACTTTGATTCAGTGCCCATTACCAAATACCTTATTTTGGGGATTATACCCCAATGTCTTTACTAATCACAAAGAAACAAACATTGTCTCCAGGAAGCACTTTCTCCTGAGGGAATATGATCATCCAGATTGGAAGAGATGTTATTAGTCGTCAGTCTAACCTTCCACTCAAAGCAGAGTCATGTAGGCCAAGATGCTCCTTTTGGTCTTGAAAATCTCTGAGAGTCTGAACAGCTCTCTTCCAGTGCTCATCTGTCCATTTGGAAAAAAAAAATAAATCTCTTTATGTCAGGTCAGAGCCTCCCTAGTTAGTTGATATCATATCCTTCTGCTATGCATCTTGGTAAATAGCCCAGCTTCACCTTTTTGGTAACATCATCTTTAGTACCTGCAGCCTGTTGCTTGCTCCCCCTGCAGCCAGGGGCTGAAAAGACTCAAAAAGTTGAAAGGAGAGAGCTCCTCTCTCCAGCTCTTCTCTCTCCTCTCTAGCTCTTCCTCTCTCCTCACAAGGCAAGTGCTCCAACTCCACACCACCCTGGTATCCTGCCACTCAGTTAACTTCAGTTTATTGATCTTTTGTGAACTGGGAGACCCAAAACTGGACTCAGTCTTCCAGATATGTCTAACAACTGTAGAGCCTATTGGGTGTGACCTATTGGGTGTGCTCATTTTAATACAGACCAGGAGACTCTTTTCTTTGCTGCCAGGACATAGTGCTTCAAGTTCAGCTGTCTGTGGTCAGGGTGCAATGAGGACTGGCTGCTCCGAGGCACAGGATGCTGGGAGCTCTGCTTGACACCAGGGCTTGCAGGGCAGGACCTCTCCAGCCACTGTCCATCCCACACTACCAGAGTGAGGGGAACAGGGCAGATCTAGAGATGGGTATGCAGCATAAGACAGCCTGGTGGTGGCCAGGAAGGTCCTTTGTTGAGCTGGGAAGTCAGCTGGGACTTAGGTAGATTGGTCCCCAGGTCAGGTTCAGTGGGGCCATGCACAGGCAGGGGCTGCAATGTGGCTGAAGCTGTAGGTCAGGCAGCAGCCAGGATCAAGAGGCTTGGCTGAGAGCAGATCCCAAGGGAAGGAGGGGGAAAGCCCTGCTGTGGCTTCCTATGCTCTTTCTCCACAACAGCTCTCTCTGCACAGCCAGCTGGCATTGAATGCAGCCACCTATGGCAGCCAAACCCCAGGAGGGCTGGGGAGTGCATCCAGGGTGCTGGCAACTGTCTGCTGAGGCCCCAGGTCCTTTTCAGCAGAGCTGTTCCCCAACCAGCCAGTCTTAGCCTGTGCAGTTGCAGTGTGTTTTTCTATCCCATGTACAAGGGTTTAAATTCTCCCTGTAGAATTTCATATGGTTCCTGTTGTACCATAACTCCAGCTTGGATAGGTCCTTCTAGATGGTAAGGGGTGACACTTCTGTGTGATTCACAGGCTGGATGAGGACTCTTACAGACAAATGACAAATATATTACACTTGGGAAACACCTGGATAGACCCCTGAAGATCTTCATTTGTAACCAGCCTTGAAGAGTGAACCATCAGCTCTTTGAACTCAATAATTCACAGGTTCACCCACTGACCAGATGCTCAGCAGACTATCAGTCCATCCAGCCCATACCATCCTAACTGGGATAAAATGATACTGCTGGGGACTGTAACTAAATCTTGCTGAAGTTTATTTAGTGACATGGACCAATTTATCCTCAGCTACAAACCTAGTTATTTTATCACAGCAGACAATAATATTAACTCTCTTTCATGTTACTAATCCTGGGTCACGCTAAAAATCTTTACTTGCTTACTTGCTGTCCCCTTTGGATACTTGATCAAAGATTTAACCAATGGCTCCTTAGTAATATTTTAGACAAGTTATGTGTATTTTATTCCTAAAATATTTTCTATAGAAAAATACATAGAGGACAAGAAGAGATAACAAGAGTACGTCTTGCAATAAGATTGTTAAACTTCTAAATTTAATAAAGAATACAACAACATGGTTTTATTGATCAGATGCTCTTACATTTGTAATTCACAGATTGAATAGTAACATTCTTCATATATTTCAAAAAGGTAGGATCACTTGTTGCTGTATATGCTCAACTTTTGAGTTTCGTTTCAGAGACTTTGAAGAGTGTTCCTTCTTCATCCCAAGTGGCTTTTAGTTTCACTTTTCAAATTCTGAATTCTTAAAAAAACATAAAGACATATCCACTTCTTGTAGACTTTCAGTGCTAACTTTATCACCAAAGTGGTGATGTAAAGCCCATTATAGTCAGTACAGTTCTTCCTTTAACGTCAATCATTACTGGATCAGGCAATAACTGACAAAGCATGCTAAGTTAATGTTAATTTTTAATTATTTTACCTATGGTTTTTAAGAAGTGTGTACAAAGCCATACATAGAATGTAAAAGAAAAATCTGCAGTGAATAACAGCTTTTCTGTATGTCCCAGATGCCTTAGTATAGACTAGTTTTCTTGAATTACTTGTTACTGGAATTTAATATTAATGTTTGTGTGATAAACTTACTGTCTAAAAGTTCTCTGGAACATCTGACAGCCATTGCTCACAGGCAGAAATCTGCCACATGTTGTTTCTACTCTATTAGAGTAGTATGGCACACAGACTACTAACACACTAAGAAGACCAGAGACACCTTACAGACAGCAGAGAGAAAAGCAGAACAAGGCAGTTTGAAAAATGTTAAGCTGCCCAGGGTATGCCTTTGTATTCAGCTGCAGTTAGCTCTATACTGTTCTGCCTGAAATAACAAGCCCTGTGCAGAAGAAGGACTTAGTTGTTTAAACAACATTTATGTCACTAATTGCACTAAAGGAAAGTGATTCTTGTCTGGGGAAACTAAACTAGTATCTGCAAGTAGCCAAGAAGATGTCTGATCTGTATTGACCATATAAAACCATAATAGCTCCCCAGAATAATGTTCCAAGAAATATTATGCTACTTCTACCTTCAGTGGTTTGAGAAGTATTATAAGGAAATACACATTGTCACACAGATGTGTGACAAAAAGATAGGGTTTCTGCTTTTTTGGGGGGGTTGTCTTCAGAACTGGAAACACTGACATCACTGGGTTCCTCAGTATCCAGCCTGGTACCCTTCCAGGAATTCAGTCAGGAATCCAGTGAGATCTTGAAATATTGCAGATGCACTGGATGAAGTGTTTGGGTTCAACATTCCAATCACTTTTTTTATAAAACTGGAAAACATCCATCAGTTTTTTTGGTTTTTTTGGTTTTGTTTTTTTTTTTTTTAAAGCAATATCTTATCCCATTAAGGCATAATACTTTAGATACAAACATATGTAAGTAAAAAATCATATTTGTGTTTAGCAAGCACTTCTATGGTCAAATATAGTAGCATGGCTGAAACGAAGTTATTTTGGAAAGAGTACAGAACATACGTTTTTCTTTTTTTTGGTGTTAGCACAACTGTAGCACATAAACACTGGGTTATTTTACTACACTACAAGTCAATCTTAAAAAAAAAAAAACAAACGAAAAACCCCCAACAAACAAAACACTAGGCATTCCTATCAGGTTTTTTCTGTGTTTCAAATGAATATGATTATGATTTCTGGAATTTATTATGAATAATTATTACCAAAATATAGCAACAGTCCTTTAACACAACTATGAGCTCAGCACACTTTTCAGATGATGTTTCAACTTGGAACTGGCTTTGAAAAGTTGCTTTTCTTTTCTTTTGTCCTAGGGAAGCAATCACATAGCTCTCCCTCCTTTCATGTAAATTCAAATACCAACCTCTCTGTGACAGCTGGGTGTCTATGTCAATGCTGTTAATGCTGTCAATCTCAGTGTGATGAAATTTTCTGCTTGTAGCACAACACTGGGTAAGAATTCCCTGATGGAGCCACCCCAGGTTGCTCTGTGTGGGTTAGAACATATTAGGAGCCCTGCAAAATTCTTACATTTCTCTTGAGCTCAATAAATTGAAGTATCATCTCCGCTTTTGAACTCATGATGTGCTCAGTGGAGATTATTNAGTAAAGACAAAGAATCAGCTCCCTTGATCTGCTGGCCATGCTTCTTTTGATGCAGCCCAGGATACAATTGGCTTTCTGGGCTGCAAGCACACATTATCGGCAAGAGGGGAGTCTAAGTTAGAATCTGGAATCAAAAGGCAATGTAAACATAATCCATCTGCCTTGGGCAAAGAATAAGGCTCTATTTATTTTCTTTCTCCTATTACAGGAACAAGCATGGTGTTTTGCCTATTTCTTGTGTATGTTCTTTACTACTCTTTTTTAGTTTTTGGCTTTCTGTTTTTCCTTTCTTTTATTGAGTTATAACATTAAAATGGGGTCAGACTGAACTTTACCCTCCTTTTATCCAACAGACTAAGCATCAGCAAAAGATCCGGTTCAGTAGTCTGCAGTCAGTACTTTTATATAATGATTCAGATGAAGTCTATTCAAAATACATATTTGCCAAAACAAACAGCACTTGGAGAAACAGATTTACAGTAAGATTCCTGTAGTGAATAATTCAAGCTTTGCTTTTACCCTCAAATTCATGGTCTCATCCAAATTGTATTATATCTGTGTGCTGCAGCTAGCACTTGAATCAGCTTGCAGAAATTGAAAATTTCCTTTTGCCTTTGCCTAAGACTATTTAGGCATATTTTAACAGGTAATTTTTTTCTCTTGTCAGGTCCATGCTGCTAAGATTTGGGCTAAATAATCCCTGCCTTTTTTAAACTATAAAGTTCGAATTTATGTTTGAAGGAATGTTCATTATCTACCATAGTGTTTTAATATTCCTGCCTAGTTTCTGTAACCATACAGTTTAATCTTATTGTCTGAATCCATGCAAGGTAATATCACATAAGTAGTCTGAGACAAGGGTANTGTGAGCTGGTTCAGCTTTCTGGTGAGCAGCATGGTGTGGGCTTGCCCTAAATAACTCACTCCAGGTTCAGCTGAGTACATTTTAGAGCCAGGAATAGAACTGCCATCAGTTGACTTCATGACCTGCCTGAAACCATGCTATTGTTGGTTTTCTTGAATTACTTGTTACTGGAATTTAATATTAATGTTTGTGTGATAAACTTACTGTCTAAAAGTTCTCTGGAACACCTGACAGCCATTGCTCACAGGCAGAAATCTGCCACATGTTGTTTCTACTCTGTGATTAAAGTAGTATGGCACACAGACTACTAACACACTAAGTGGTGTGTGAGCCTGGGGTGTAATCAGGAAGACCAGAGACACCTTACAGACAGCAGAGAGAAAAGCAGAACAAGGCAGTTTGAAAAATGTTAAGCTGCCCAGGGTATGCCTTTGTATTCAGCTGCAGTTAGCTCTATACTGTTCTGCCTGAGCTAACAAGCCCTGTGCAGAAGAAGGACTTAGTTGTTTAAACAACATTTATGTCACTAATTGCACTAAAGGAAAGTGATTCTTGTCTGGGGAAACTAAACTAGTATCTGCAAGTAGCCAAGAGGATGTAAAACCATAATAGCTCCCCAGAATAATGTTCCAAGAAATATTATGCTACTTCTACCTTCAGTGGTTTGAGAAGTATTATAAGGAAATACACATTGTCACACAGATGTGTGACAAAAAGATGACAAAAAGATGACAAAAAGATAGCGTTTCTGCTTTTTTGGGGGGGGTGTCTTCAGAACTGGAAACACTGACATCACTGGGTTCGTTAGTATCCAGCCTGGTACCCTTCCAGGAATTCAGTCAGGAATCCAGTGAGATCTTGAAATATTGCAGATGCACTGGATTAAGTGTTTGGGTTCAACATTCCAATCACTTTTTTTATAAAACTGGAAAACATCCATCAGTTTTTTTGGTTTTTTGGTTTTTTTGTTTTTGTTGTTTTTTTTTTTTAAAGCAATATCTTATCCCATTAAGGCATAATACTTTAGATACAAATATATGTAAGTAAAAAATCATATTTGTGTTTAGCAAGCACTTCTATGGTCAAATATAGTAGCATGGCTGAAAAGAAGTTATTTTGGAAAGAGTACAGAACATACGTTTTTCTTTTTTTTGGTGTTAGCACAACTGTAGCACATAAACACTGGGTTATTTTACTACACTACAAGTCAATCTTAAAAAAAAAAAACAAACGAAAAACCCCCAACAAACAAAACACTAGGCATTCCTATCGGGTTTTTTCTGTGTTTCAAATGAATATGATTATGATTTCTGGAATTTATTATGAATAATTATTACCAAAATATAGCAACAGTCCTTTAACACAACTATGAGCTCAGCACACTTTTCAGATGATGTTTCAACTTGGAACTGGCTTTGAAAAGTTGCTTTTCTTTTCTTTTGTCCTAGGGAAGCAATCACATAGCTCTCCCTCCTTTCATGTAAATTCAAATACCAACCTCTCTGTGACAGCTGGGTGTCTATGTCAATGCTGTTAATGCTGTCAATCTCAGTGTGATGAAATTTTCTGCTTGTAGCACAACACTGGGTAAGAATTCCCTGATGGAGCCACCCCAGGTTGCTCTGTGTGGGTTAGAACATATTAGGAGCCCTGCAAAATTCTTACATTTCTCTTTAGCTCAATAAATTGAAGTATCATCTCCGCTTTTGAACTCATGATGTGCTCAGTGGAGATTATTTTTCAATAATAATTGTGCCAGCACTTTGAATTTTTGCAGGCTTTTGGCAATCAGCTTCCCTTTTTCTGGAAAAAAAAAAAAGAAAAAAGAAAAAAGAAAAAGGAAAAAGGAAAAAGGAAGAAAGAAAAAAGAAAAAAGAAAAAAAGTGGAAGTACATAACTACAAAAGGGATTTTATGAAGGCTAATCACAGCATATTTCTACCTTGCATGGTGCTGAGTCTCAGGCTAATCATTATATAAACCAGTATTTCTAAACCCATTGACATATCAGTTTGTCTCCTGAAAACAATAGTTGTGTTAACACGAGCCCTGATGGTAATTGTATATTTTAGGGTTTTGCTGCTGCAATTATAGTTTTCTCCTTTCTGATTTAGTTTGGATCAGTGCGAGTTTAGAATATGTGCACCATATGCATATGTGGATATGTTCCTACATGAGTAATATTTCCTTTAATTAGTACAAAGGATATAACTGATTTAGAACTACAAACCAGATAACCATTAGCCTCTGATTAGTTTCCCCATTTTTCTGATGTACTGTGAGATTTGGACATACTCCTGAAAGTCAGTATTTTCTTTTATATTTTCACTTTTTTCCAACTTCTAGCTATGCTGGAAATGTTTAAAGGTGCTTGTGAAATGAGAAATGAAGAATTTATATTTCGTATGTTACCTTTCGGAAGAGTCCTAGAAATTCTCTTAGAAGTCTCTGGCTGTAGAGTGCACAGCAAATTTTACCTTGGTCACATTTTCCCTCCTTCAGACCACATAGTTTTTCTCCTTCTTTTTGCTTCTTCCTTTTTTCACTTGAGGTTTCCTTTTTCCTTGTTTTGTGTGAGCTGAAAATGCAAAATAATCTCTCTGCAAATAAGTCTTTAATAATTTATCTTCCACATTCAATTAAGAGCTGCTATTAGTATCCTCCTTCTTTACCCATTGCTTCAGGCCCAAATCTGTTTCCCGTTTCTGAAGTTCCAGTTACTGCCCAGTTGTAGTCTGGGTCTGAGAAGATTGTAACACCATTCGTGCTGACATGTGGCTTACTCCACAGCTAAATTCTCAGTCACTCACATAAGAGTTTTATGCTAATGCTGCAGTTTATACATCCTACCAGCAATTTTCCAAAACCATCATAATTTTATGGACAAAGAAAATGGAAAAGGCAGGAACATTTTATAAGTTCAGAATGAATGGCTGATTTCTAATATACATATATGACAGAGCTCATATTTTTACAATTAACTTGTAGTTACTGGATGCTTTTAATAGCAAGTATCTGTGTATGACAATCAGCAGAAACATCTTAAAGAGCAGGGTTGGACTTTTTTTCCTTCCCTGCTTGCAGCAAATTGAAATCACTGTAAAAGAAGAGAGAGATATTTCATATCTGAGCAAACATGGAAGATTCCCTTTAGGTGATATTAAAATGCTGAAAAACTCATAAATAATCGGATTTCTATAACAAATATTAGGACAAACTCTCCTAGAGCTAATACCTTAACTTCCTCCTCTCCTGCATTCCTCATTGACTCAGAGTTCTTTAAATGGTTCTGTAAGGGAGCAGCTCAGTTGCTGATTCACAGGTCGAGCGTTGGCATTAGCCTCTTGACTGCTCTTAGGACTTGCTCACGACCACTGGAGGAGAACAAAAGGCTGTGTGACAACTCTCAGTTCTTAAAGTCACATAATTTAAATCAATAGTTAGTCCTTATAGTCCGTGAGGAGACCTCAGGGTGATGGGAGAAAACTTCAATGGCAACACTGAGCTCAGGTGTCCCAGTAAAAAAAATGTGGCACTGAAGAGTAAGTCCATCATATTATATCTTGATTTAATCTCAAATTTAATGTTAGTTTGAAAGAAACTAGATGTTCCTTTGAAACAGTCTTATTTTCATCTACCTTACAATTATTGGTAATTATTTACAATATCTGCAATGATTAAATGTCCTTTAGAGATATTTTTCTTTAGTTAGCTTTTATTTTCCATATTCACTTTGTTAGTGAAACAGCTGTTCTTGCTCAAGGAGGTGTAATTTCATCACTATGGGAGGAAAAAAAAATCAGCATTTAGTGTTTAAAACTGAGTTTGCACATGATTTCCACCACTATTTAGAAAAAGGTGTCAACAAAGCTTACTTTAGAGAATTCAGTCAGCTAGGAATAAAGAAATAAAACCAAAAGAATAAAAAAAGGATTTGTGCAAAATTACTAGGTACTAGGACTTCAGGGTGAACCTTACATCATGATCCTGTTCTGTGACAGGGAGATGCTGGTTACTTCCAAGCTGGTTCCTATTGCAATCCAACACAGGGCAGTCACTGCTTGTCCATATGAGTTAGTATAGCCTAGCCTGTGTGCTTGTGTTAATTAACCCAAATTAGAGCTAATTAGTGAGCTAGTTCATGTGGAACAGTACCCTGATGAAGTTTCTGGTTCTGAAACTGGTTTGCTGTGAGCTGGTTCAGCTTTCTGGTGAGCAGCATGGTGTGGGCTTGCCCTAAATAACTCACTCCAGGTTCAGCTGAGTACATTTTAGAGCCAGGAATAGAACTGCCATCAGTTGACTTCATGACCTGCCTGAAACCATGCTATTGTTGGTTTTCTTGATTTTATTTTGAAAAAGCCTTCAATTTTACAGTTGAGCAGCTTGAAGCATAAAGAGGTCAGTCAATAGCACTACTGGGAGTAGTGCCTGGTATCCTTTTGAGAGCCTATTCCCAGCTCTTTAGCTCTAAGTGGTAGAACATGCAGCCTCCTTTAGAGTTATTCCAGAAATGATCTATAAATACAACAGCGTCAGGTTTGTTTTGAGCCCACACATAAGGAGTTGATTTGAGGGCACCCTCAGGCAGCCTGTTCAGTTATAATAAATTCTGAAGCAACTCTGCTGTGCCTGACAGTTTTTAGGTATACTTCAGGTTATACAGTGAGTAATACATAATACTATTTGCCATTGAGGCTCCAAAATGGGGCAACTGCACATATCTGTAGGATAACATGATGGCATTCCTCTTCACATGCATTTAGGCATTCTGCCAATTTCTTTCCCTTTTTTTCATATTTTTCGTTCTTCCCCTGACTCTGACAGGGGAGGGCCAACAGAAAGCAAGGAAAGTTAGTCTGAGTTCCATTACAACCAGCCCTGCTGATGCTTGATGGTAAATGACGTGTGAAGAGGGTTGTTAATGGACTTGGACTTTTTTAGATATTTTTTTTTCCCCCTGTAGGATTAGTTTTCACCTTCATGATAAAAGGATAATTCACATACACATTGCTGTTGATATCCAGAAATGCATAGCTTCATATATTCTGTTTCTGAGCTCAGCTGGATGCTGGATGAATGAGACTTATTTAGAAGTTAAGGGTTAGCCGGTTTCATAGCAAATAAACTTGCATAACTGATTTAATTTTTTACTGGCGCCAGGTTAGCTGATGGTTAAAGCCTTGCTTTTATCTACAATACCTGGAGCACTGGTGAAGTAATCCTTTCACATGCACTCAAGAAACAGGTGGTCTTATTAATCTTGAAAAGTAATGGGAATTAAACTACATAGTAGCCAAGCATACTGAGCATTATGTAGCACATAAGTTCTCTGGTATCTGCACTGTGGGTGAGATGCTACATTATTATTTCTAAGTGGAAATGTATTCACTTTCAGGAATTTTTTGAATTTAAGCCTTTGAATAAGTCAGCTAGAAAGATATACAATTACCTATTTTAATGTTTTGCTAAACACAGATAGACTATGAGCATATGGCCCTTAAACTCCATATTTTATACTGAAGTTCTGCCTCTGGCTATCCAAGAACACCGAAAGAATTCACAGCACAGTCACCTAAAAGAATCTGACTGGAAAATAACAAACTGTGCATAATTAATAACAGGAGGAAGGAAATAGATTAGATGAATATAAAACAATTCACCTGACCTTGATTTTATGCAAGCTTCTAAAAAAGTCTAAGGGAAAAAATAATGAAGGATGTGCAGTTCTGTAGAAAACAGACTAAATATTAAATGAGATTGTCATAGGTAGATTGTGCTACTCTAGCCAGATATAGTTCATTTATAAAAGAGCTGTTACTGACAGGCATGGGAAACAGTAGATTCAGTCTACCTCTAATCCAGTAAAGTGTATGCTATGGTACCATTCAGCAAAAGGGATTAATACTAAGATTGTAAATTAAACCTGGTTGAATTGAACATGACACCCAAGTTGCCATTAAGAAAACTACCAAGTAAAGTTATGGCAGAAGTTCCTCAAGGATAAGTCTCAGAACCATTCTTACCTAATACTTTAATTTCTTTTTGTGCTGAAGTAATTAGTTCTTATAAATCTAGTTTAACACATAAAGTGTTTAACATCATCAGATCAGAAGTGGGTTTGAATATCTTGTAGGATGAAGTAGATTACTCGTTCAAAAGAGAACTAGGGTGATAGAAATGGGATAAAATGTTAAAACACAGAAGAATTTGTTAAGGGGTGAACAGTGGACTTGACAACACATATAACAATAGCAAATAAAAAAATCTTGGCTTAGAATTACAGAATGGAGGCTGAGAAGAGGTATGATTTCTCTCTGCAAATACATCAGAAGAGAACCAACACCAGGGAGGGAGAAGAAATCTGAAGGGCATTGTTGGCAGGAAAACAAAGGGTTATTATCAAATCTAAGTTAGCAATTGGAGGAACTATCAGAAGAATGAGGAATATCCTTCTAGTAAAAGTAATACAATCAACTTCATTATTTTTAAGGTAGAACCTACTTTATAAAAGAGATTATATGATGTGTTTGTCAGTAATGGCATTCAGCTGGACTATTTTCATCAGGTGTCTGCTAGTCTTGTGCCCAACCCCCTCTTCAGCAAATACTGAATTTTCTTCATAGTTGTTTACAGAGGGAAGAAAAATTTGACAACCTTCACCATGCAATGATAAACCTTCAGAAGACTTGCCTATAAAAAGAAACCAGACAATTTTTTTCATTTGGTGATGAATTTTATATTAATGGATTTCCCTAGGGGCAGAACATTACCTGAAAATAAATTAAAATAAATAGGATCCAACTTTGAATTTCATTAAAAAACCTCATGAAGTCAGACTATTATGGGCAGTAACGTTAGAGAATAGGCACCAGAGGACATGTTGTAGTCTTGCAATATGTATAATCAGTTTTTCTTATTCAGAAGAAGAAGAAAAAAAGAGCATCTTGTAAAAGGCTCTGTCTGTTCTGTTCTACTTACCCTTACACACCCTTCATCCCTTTTCTTCATCCCTTGGTGCCTGGAAAACCTTTTATTAAAAGAAAAAAACAAACTTGACTCTGACCTTCTATGGATTGGATAAGTATATGTAGAACAGTGTGGGTTTTTTTGACTCTTTGTGCATTGAAAATTCAGCCTAAATGGAAAATCACAAAAATAATAAGGATTTTATGTGTCTTTGACTAAGCACTACCTGGAGTACTGATTACTGGTTTGTTTGCTTTTCAATGAGACAGAAAAGAATAAACTTTGTTTTTTGTTTTTTGTTGTTTTTTTTTTTACTTGGATGAAGCAATTCTTTTCTGTATAAATCAGAGAAATTCCCAGTTTAAGCTGTCAGAAAAATCTGAACTTGTATCTGTCGTTGCTGCTGAACATCTATTCTGTGGCTAAAATGAGGGTTTTGGTTTCTAGTGTTGTCAATCCAACACTTTGAGCAAGTCATACACTGACTTTTACTGTAAAAGTTAAACCATTTATTTCCTCTACTGTTTAAAAATGTGCAGACTTTGTCCTCATTTTATTCCATGTTTAAAAATGAAAAGCAAAGAAAAAAAAGGGATGATACGCCAGTCAATGAAGATCAATTGGAATTGGGCCCTATATGGAACTTTACAAGCTGACAAAATAACAAACCGAAGCAGATACTGGGCAAAAAATGAGAAATGCAAAGCTTTTAAAATTATTTTTTATCTTCAACCTTTTCATTTTATTCCTAATCCCATTCATAGAGTTTTGAGTGATGGTAGTTTTGCTGTTGCCATTACCTTCTTTTTCTAATAAAATTGAAAGATCCCATGCTAAGTCATGCAAATGTTCCAAAACTTTCTGTGTTTCATAATAAACAAACTCTATGTACACTCAAATATTTTGACATATAAGTATGTAAGAGTCACAACTAAAAACAATTGAAAAGTTCAAAATTTTTAAAGGATTTTCAGAAATCTTAGCTTGGGGATCCTAAAGAATTCATTCACCTTCTCCTCATCTTCTCAGACATAAATGAAAAATTATTATTTGGGGAGAAAAATCTGAAGCTAATTTTGCCATACAGAGCCAACTCCTAATTAGCAATACAGTATTAACTAGGTTATGTGTTTCATTTTTCAGGGATTCTATGTTAGAATCTTCAAAGGAAAAACCTTCATGAAAAACTAATTTTTCTGCCTAGGTTTTTCTTACTTGCACTCCGTATTTTCCCAACTCTGTACAGTAATTTTCACAGAAAAGAACATTGTGATCACAGGGGTTTGACTGTGAGTGAGAGATCCAGGCATTACCTGCAAAGGATGTTAACACAATATTTGAAAGGACATGAATTAGAAAAGACAGGGATAAGCTTTCTAGTGCTCTGTTACTAAAGCTGCTGGCTAGAGGATTACAAAACCAAGGAGTTTTGTTTTATCGTAAGACCTGCAAGAGGAGCAGGAAAAAACACTACATTTCGTAAGTCTTGATTTATGATCAGTCATTTAATGTGAAGGTTTTTTTTAATATCAAACTGCTCTTTTTTCATGTGTATTCTCATTACTCTTAAAAAGCAACTTTTGAAGCAAGCAGCTTCCAAGAAGTCTCAGTCCTGACACTGGATGCAGATGTACACTCTGAGATATGCATGTGAACTCCTCTGCAGATAATAAGTATTGTCAAACAGCTTTCTTTGTTAATTTTCATTACCCTTTTGTAATAAATAATTAAGATATTCTCTGTTATACAAGCTCTGTGCCCACATTTCTGTAGATTGTGGTCTCAACTGAAATATAAAAATATACTATATGGTATATCACAGGTGATTCAGCTCTGGTGATATCCAACCAACAGTGTAATTTAAACATGTTGATAACTGAGGAATACGTACACCATCTTATGAAGGAAGTGTGTTATGGGATTTTTTGGTAAGTATGCTTGTAAAAAAAAAAACAATGTCAAAATAAAGAAACAAGTGACAGAGGAAATGCCTGTCTCAAGTTGTGCAGTGACATTAGTATTCTGTTTTATTCAGCCAAGTAATTATACTGGAAGAAACACTGCCCTTATATAAACTGGCAATACTTGTAGATTCAATCAAGATTAAGGCTCTGATCAGAGCAGTTTTTGTTGGACTGTGAGAAGATCCAATAGCTCTGGGAAAGAACTTGGAACACTCTTTAAAAACACTTAATGATCTAGTATATACATGAAAGTAGTAAAAGTACTGAGATAATAGAGATGAAATACATAAATACTGAGAACACTCTGTTCAGGGAAATTTGAGAATACTGAGTGCTGATTTTGTAATAAAAGATGGTACAACATGGGAGAATGCTGATTCCAGACTGTGTATTAATGCAGCTGTTTGACCCAATATATTAAATCAAATTATATTTTATTATTTATATAAATTATATTTATATTATATAAATCAATATATTAAATCAAATAAGAATATGGGAAAAAAGCTTAGTAAAAGTGAAGGTTTTATTGTTGTTATAGATGTTCCTGTGCATTTACAGTACAATAAAACAGACTTTTGAAGGCAGATTTTGGTGTTGATTTTTTATTTATTCCTTTATTTATTTTTTATTTTATTTAAACCAGTATCTGACTTTTTCTAGATTTTCAGACTCTAGAAAGATTAATATAACCATTTTGGACAGAATGTTTAGCGAGTGTTTGGGATGTACTGACATATAAGAAGGGACTGGCTGAGGATGTAAAAGTCGGGGGCAGCCTTGGCTTCAAGTGACCATGATATGGTGGAGCTCAGGATCATGTGCAGTTCCCACAAAGCAACAACCCTGGACTTCAGAGGAGCAGACTGTGACCTATTCAGGTATCTGCTGGGTTAGAGCTCTGAAGGGGGTAGGAACCCAAGAAAGCTGGTCAGTGTTCAAGGATCACTTTCTTTGGGCCCAGGAGCAATGAATCTCAACAAAATAGAAGGCAGACAAGAATGTCAGAAGGCATGCATGGGTGAACAAGTCAGTCTTGGACATACTCTAGGTGTAGAAGGAAAGCCCACAGAGGGTGGAAGCAGGGAGAAGTAACCTGGGAGAAGTACAAAGAAGTTGTCTGAGCAGCCAGGGATCAGGTTAGGAAAGCTAAAGCCCAGATAGACTTAAATCTGGGCAGGGACATCAAGGGCAACAAGAAGAGCAATAAGCTTCTACAAATTTATTAGAGGAAGACCACGGACAATGTGGGTCCCCCCCAGAAGGCAACAGGAGACCTGGTCATGCAGGAAATGGAGAAGACTGAGGTACTCAAAGACTTTTTTGCCTCTGTCTTCACTGGCAAGGGCTGTGGCCACACCAGCCAGGTTGCAGAAGGCAAAGCCAGGAACTGTGGGAAGGAGGGGTTGGAACTAGGTGATATTAAGACCCCTACCTGATATACAAGATCTCTTCCCTACCTGAACCCTTCTGTTATTATATATCCTGGATTATTCTCAGAAAGAAAAAATGTTCCTAGAGCTAGACATTTTGTAATGCATAAAAGTATGAATGTTAAAAGTAAAGTTCCTTCCACAAGACTCAAACATCAAGAAATGAGCCTCAGTATTTCAGCATGCCAGGTCATTCCTTCCTAGCCCTCCAAGATTTTTCAGTCCTCTTGCTCTTCCCTAGTGCCCAAGGTATTTTACGATGCTTTCGTTTCCTGCAATGATCTCCAGATATGTATATGGCTGGATATGGTTAGCTGAGGAGTCCTTTAAGAAAGAGAAGGCTAGAACCTTATTCTTGTTTAAATTCAGAAAAGTGGTAAAGTAGCTGCAGCTTTAACTGTACAGAACTAGTGCCTAATTGCCTCTGTTAGGCTTTGCATAATCTTTACACAAAACAGTGGAAGTAAGAAAAGAAGTAATAAGCAGGTTTGATTTGTGTCCAGAACCAGGGGTCATCTATTACAACCCGGGAAAGAGATATGGTATCCACAATTAGCCATCCTGTTGTGCTTTAGACCAGTGGAAGACTGGTACTTGAACAAATACTAACATATATCCAGATAAAAATGAGTGTTTCAGTGGTAAAAACAGAAGACAGAGAGATTACTTAGACAGATAAAGATTATTTAGGAATATTTCTTCAGGCTTAAAAAGATTTGCAAATGCAGTAAAGAAACTTTCCATGAACTTTCCATTACTCTAGCTCTTTATGTTTTGATTAAATCAACAATGTCTCACATAAACAATAGGCTAAGGATGTGGAGATTGATTTTGTGACTATTTAGACATGTGTATGCATGTTTAAAATGCAAATACAATTCCACATCTAATTTGTACATGTAGGCAACTAATTTAACAGCTATACAGACAGCATTACTGTAAAAATGCATAATTCACTGTGCCTGTGTATACACTTGTCTTTGCTCATGAAACTGCAATAGTTGCACATGCATGTACTTCTGAGTCTAAATTATCTGAAACATTTAGCCCTATGTGGTTTTTTTGTGCCTTCCTTTAATTTTATTATCTAACTAATACAAGCATTCTGTAAAACAATGAATTTGTGATAATAGTTTCTTACATTGTTAGATATTAATCCTTTCCATATGATAATATTTTCTGTATTCCAAACACAATATTTAACTTGAGACCATTATTAAAATGATAGCTATAAACAATGGTAGGTTTTTCTTGTTCTTTACGCTGGACAGCAATCTATTGTCCTGGGCAGATGTTCACTAAGGCACACCCACACAGTATTTATGCTCCTAAACATAATCTATTAAACCAATCTGAACTTCCTAAACCTTATTTTCCTAATTAAGAAACTACAATTATGGCTTTTGCCACGGGCTTTCTTACGATTTTAATTCCAGCTGAATTCAAATGAGAAGAATAAAGCAGAAATCATTTTCAAGTAATTAGTGGTAGTATGACAAGTTAGGTAGAAGGTCTTTGAGAAAACTTTTTTTTTTTCCTTTTTTTTTTTTTTCCTGGGCACATCCTAAACTATGGTTATAACTAGGAATCTGGTAAAACTTTTATTCTGGTAGACAAGAAATTTGAAATCATATCCACAGGCTCATTTTTGCCTTGCACAATTGCAGAACCACCAGATTCATTCTCAGCATAATGTATTTTGCTAAAATTACTGTTCTTTTTTTTCCTATGTGCTCTTCTTTTAGCTTAACCTGAGGTACAGATTACATACTGCAAACTTATTAAAGTGTAACTTGGCTCAATTGCATTTCTTTCTATAATTTTTCTGTGTTTTAGATTGTTTAGAAAACGTGGCTAAAGGATCACTAAACATTTTACTAAATAGTTAATCCACTATTAAATCAAACTGTAGATTGCTTAGAGTAATTTCCAAGCTGTTATTCACATATGTATTATTCATTATTAATTTAATTGTTCTAATTTCTGTTTAAAAAGAAAGTTTTCAATATTTGGTGTAATAAAGGAGCTGATAGACAGGTGCTGCTATGTTTATTTTATATTCTTACCACACTCTTTCTTTGTGTTGGTGTTATAGGTAATGTAATACAATGGACACAAATACAAATATCTTTTTAGAAATTCTCTTTTTTATGAAGTCTCAGAATGTCCTTAATTTTGGAAAAACCTAAAGTGTATGTAAATTAGTAGTAGCAACAGAGAAACCAGAACCACATTTTGAGTCTGTCAGTATATTAACGTATGGAAGAAAGCAATGAAAACTTCCTTTAAGAGTCTAATTTCATCTAGTATGCAGAAGATAACAATCTACTAGCAGACAGAGTCTGATGAAAATATTTTGGTGGGCTGTGACTGTGTTTTTATCAGTATCTATTTTTCTTTTCATTCATTCCAGAGAACACTAGAAGGACAGTACAGGAATTCCTTGCATTCCATATCCTGGATGAGGTCCATGAAGTATTTAAGTCATATTAAAGAAGCTATTGTTAAATATTTCCCTTATTGTCCTATTTAAAGCCACAAATTAAGATCAGTGAGGAAGTTATCCAAAACATTTCTCAAATTATTAGCATTCCTTTGTTGCATAAAGCTTTACCCACAGACAAAGAAATAGGAATTATATTATCACATCAACTAAGTATTTGAGTTTCTCAGCAGACTGATGTTAGAGGAAAAAGTATAGAGAAACTTGAAATTGTGCTCATATACTTTAACTGCTAAAAAGCCCTTTAGCTGCATCTAGCTGTAGGTCAATAGAAGTTTGATTTTATTTTCCACAAGATACGAATTCAATTCACAGGTTCTAATTTTGTTGCTATTAATCTCCCATCCCTGTTTTATGTACATAAAGTTTTATGTCCACTTGTCAAAGATGAGCATGTGTATAAGCCCTTAAGTTCATATATAAAGGTGCAAATTTGAAGGAAACAAACTCAGTATCTGCAACCACAGCTTTAATGTTCTTTCAGCAGTTGGGGAATCTAATATATAATGTCACCTCAGACTAGTCTGAAATATTTCAAAGGGAAGTCAAGTGTTAGATTTCTGTGTATGCATGCAACTGGGAATCTGAAGGACTACATGATTTTGCACATCCACAGAATTAAGGTGGGCCTGGCTGACAAAATGGTTCATGAATTATCTGTATTGAACTAAACATACAAAAAAGTGAAGCAAAGAAACCCAGACCTGAATGGATAGTACAAATGGCTTTAATCCAAGCAAAACCTACCCTCTAAGTTTGTCTAAGCACTTTTTATTTTGCTGATCACTTTTGCTAATTTCATTTTTGCTGCTATTTCTTCAGCATTCAAAGATTAGCTGCTCTTTCTGTAGGCATGCAGTCTGTGTAGTCTGTTTTCAAATATTTTGAGTGTTCCAAATGTCCATAGAAAAGATTGAAGTTACAAGATAAGAAATTGCATGTTTTTCAAAGCAAAATGGAAAACATAAAAGAAATTAAACAGAACCCGTATTTGTTCCTCAGCTCAAGACTTGATGTCTCTATGAAAGATACATGTTAGGTAGAACTGAAATTGTTGAAATCTAGAAGTTGTAATTTAAAGATATGTGTTACATAAGATAGCTAATGGGACCTCATGGCCTTGAAAATGAGTCCATGAGGATAAATCTTTGAAACATAAAATGAAATGTTCTCAAGGTTTTGTAAAAGCAAAATATTTTGTCACTTTTGTAAAATATCAGCTGCTACATTTTTCCAGAATATAATTCTCAAGGAGATGCCACTTTATTTGTGGAAAGAAGTTAGCAGTTTAGCTGGTTTATGAAGCATTGTGTTTGGAAGTTTTTCTTTTTGAGTAAGCTGTCAATCTGCTTTGTGTAAAGGGTTGTAAAAACATTTATCCAGTGTGTGAATTCACACTTCCAGGTATTTTAAAAATCTGCTTTCCTTGGTGCTCTAGGAGAAAAAGAGAGAGCGAAGGGAGGGCCTTGGGGACATGGAAAACATTCTGTTGTATGCTTATTTGAAGTGTGAATGGACCTTGGCATGTCCTGGCCTTTCTCATAGAACTCACTTACCTTTGTGACAGTATGAGGCAGGCAAGAATGCCAGAAATCTTTACTGTCGATGTGGCAGAATTTGGGAAGCCTGGATTCATACTGAAACAGTGTAGAAACATGTAACTGGATTTTGGAAAGAGCTCGGGCTTAGACTGCAGCTGAAACTAAGCAATGCACCTTAGGAAAGGAATCTGGCTAGTTGGGACACATATATAATACCAGCAGGTATAATAGCAAATCGTTGATTCAAGATATACGCAGCCTCCAATTTAACGCCATATGGGTTGAGAAGTCTAAGAACTAAGATTTTACTGTAGTGGATGCACAAAATATCTTGTACTTCATGTCAGCATTTGTATTTCTAGACATATATTCCTCTACTTGAGCCCTCCTGGCTGGGGTCTTTCCTTGGCTGGTGTATTCTGCATTAGGAGAATTTCAATCATCCTCTTTTGTACACCTGAATCCTATCTGAAATCTTACATTTCTCTCTACTGTGATACAATTTCATCTGGAGTGGTGGGTGGCATCAAACCTTGAAGTCTGAGAAGCCAGGAGTGACATTTCCACCTTAGAGAGCTGTCAGGGAAAAGGGAGATGGTCGTGCCTGCCTGAGGACACATGTTTAGAAACAGCACTCAGATGGAAATTCCAGTCTTGTATATACACAGATGTATGAGGGAAGGACAAAACTTAATTGTTCATAATTTCTAATATTTTTTAACCAACTTAGTTCTCTGCTCTGCTCCTCATGCTGGCTGTGGCAGTCCTGTTCACAGCTCATGTCCCACCCCAGCCTTCATGACATACAGTCTACAGACTCTGAAGGGTGAATTCCAGGTCCAGAAGCATGCATTTAAATCCAGCCATGGCAATACCCAAGACCTTGAGTCTCTTCATGACCCAAAGAATTTTTGGCACTAATTTGGGCAGTATTTTACTGACATTTTAATGACAGGTGGTTTCTAGAGCACAATTGTTAAAGGCTTTGGCTTGCAATATAGCTGTTTTAAGATTCACATTTGTGTATTTGTACCATTTAGGAGATAACAATTAAATTATAAAATATACACACACATTATTTTCTAGAAATGCTGTCTTTTTAGAAAAATCCTGTTCCTTAGAAAATATATTAACACTGTTGAAGGAAAAAGCAGAGATAAAAATGTACATGTGCAAAACTTTCCCCCTTATGGCAAGAACTTGTTCTCGAAAACAGTGATAATATTATACTTGTGTTCATATGGAGTCTTATTAAAGACAAAAGGACGTTACAATTTCATCACTGTTAAGAATAGTATGCAGCTGTCTTCTAAATCAAAGAAAATAATGAAAATACAAACCTGAGAATGGACCAGAGGCTTTCTTTTTTCTACTAGCAGCCTCTGATCTCCAGTAAAGGAGGCTGCAGGTGTATCTTCCTAGTGAGAATTAATTTAGGACCCGTACCTTGTTAAGAATAATGCTGAAAACAATGTTAAGAATAACAGTTCAGTTACCACTGGGCAACAATTTCTTGTGTTTGGGTGATGGCATGTGAAAGACCCGAGGAACTGAAATTAAGCATTTTTACAGCTGAAAGCAAAAAGGAAACACCGTATTTCACCTCAGTATGACAGATGGAGAAATTCCATCCAGCAGGGCATGCTCTAGGATGAATAAGAGATGTTCCTGAAACTTATCTTGTTTTCTGGGTCAAACTTATCCAGAGACATCAACAGTTACAGAACATACCTTTTTGCATGGTAGTTTCAGTTCTTTTGCCACTGGATTAGACTCCCTTCAGTATATTTCTTGACAAGAAGGTTTTATACAATGCATTCAAATCCCTTTTCAGTCTTTTTAACATTTTTTAATTAAGTAAACAGATGGACTTGTTACAGTCTTTCACAGTGAGGCACTTCCTTCCACTTTTAAATATCTTTATGGTTTGTTTTCTGGATGATTTGTCAATGTCATTTTTTAAAAAGAGCAATAAGAAAATGTCATGCCACTTTTCAGTACTAATCACAATTGACTATGCAGTCTTATGAATATGCCCTTTTTTTGTCATCACAGAAGAATGTTATACAAACCACTGAGAATGCATGTCAAGTTACTCATCCAGCACTACCCAGATGAATCTCAGCTTTCCAGGATATAGTAATTAATTTTGTAAGTCTGCCTCCTTCTAGATTTTTCACTCGGCATTTAGTGGGGTTGCATTCTGTGAATTTGCCAAGCAATACAGGAAAGCTTTATGTGATTGTCTTGGCCCATTAATTATCTGTGTTCTTTCTGAATGGTTTGCTAAATATGTTAGAATCAATACTGTGTGCAATTCTTGACCAATGACAGAAGTGCTGAATAACATAGAGTACTGATCATCACTAAGCTGGGAACCCATACTGAGATCTGCCTATAGCTAATTTGTGATCTGTTTACCATGAATTTTACTGATATTATATAGAACTCCATAAAAATGGTTAAACCCCAATGCTCCTTACTGTTTATATTATGCAATTTAGAGGCAGATGGAAATAAAAAAATGAATGAAAAAGATCTGTGTCAGGAACTTTGCCTCAAAATGAAGAGCTGAGGAGTTGTACTGGTTTGGCAAGACATACATTCAAAATTGCCATTTTGACCATCCTTAAGCAAATCCTTCTATTTTAGGGTGCGTTTTTTTTCAATTGATTCCCACACTATCTTTTCCATTTAAAAAACCCACATTAAATTGGGATGATGAACTTCACATTAAGATTAAACCCCTGTTTACATTCTGCAATGCCTGGTACACTTTTTGATGCCTGTCAATCACAAAGAAAAATGGAATGACTGGCACTTCAGCCATACACTGCTGATTTGGAATGTAACTTTTAAAAAGAAAAACTGGAAAAAAAAAGATTTCTATTAAGTGTTTTATTTTATTTTTTTAAAAAGCGCTGCAATGCAGCTCAGTTAACTTGTAGGGTTTAGGGTTTCTGCTGTTTTTCATATTATTACCAAATGTTTGCTGAGAGCGGAGCAAATCCAGTCCCCAGTGACTACAATGACCAAAAATGTAGTATCGTTGGATATATAGAATCATTAATATGGTACTGTAGTGGTTTCATATGGAAAAATACCACGTGTTGCTTTCCTCAAGCTTCACAATATACCAGCTTCGGTGACAATGACAGTTTAAAGCATTCCCAAGCTCTTCATCCCCTCAGCTGTGCCAACACAAGCTTTCATGAGTTTGGGCCCTTGGCTGAGACAATGAATCAAGGTCAAAAATACCACAAAAAAACTCCCATGTTTTCAAGCCAGATAAGTTCAGTGATATTGGTGATGGTGCAACCCCACAGGGAGTTGTGTCATCTCAGCTGTGCCTGGATGTGGTATGAGGGCACACATCAGCAGCTGGGATGGGGATGCATGCTGGGAGCTTGCTCTTCTGATCTGTGTACAGCAAAATGGTTGATGTTAAAGCAATGTGAGTTTTGGTGAAAGTCAGTTATCAGCTTGCAACATGACAAATGCCAGCTACATGTTTCAGAGAAGGATTTGTCTCAGTTTCTTGGAGGAGAATTTGTGTTTAATTTACCATCATAGAGGAACTGACATGCCTGGATGCAAGATGTAGAGGTTTGTGTTCAGCTGTGACACAGCAAAGCAGCAACACAAGTCTTCCATTTATCTGCGTCATTTAAATCATTCAGGTCAGACAAGCATCTCAGGAAATATTCTCAGCTGTTCTTCTGAGTTAGCAGGTCACACAATGTAAATTTTAAGTGCATTGTGAATTTGGCAGTATTGAATAAACATAACATTAAATGCATATATAAAATAGAACTGAAGATCAGATTCTATTTCTATATTAATTTCTACATAGATGCAAAAGTCTTTGGTTTAACAAAATTAGTTATTCATGTAAGTCTAAAAACTACACCAAAATACTTAGTATATAGACCACTGTACATGTATCACTTAATACATTTCTATCTGCTTTCTCTTTATTTTTGCTCTTTAGTAAGAAGATGGTGTAGGTTTCAAAATGTAAAAGCCCAGGATCAGAATTCCTGCTGGATCAAGTCCAAGCTATCCATCCCTATTTCAAAGCACTCACATTTTTTATGTATGTTTTCCAATTAGGCAGCTTTTAAAAACTTTTTCAGATTTCAAAAATGTAAAATCTTTGTCCAAAAGATGCTGTGTTAATTCCACCTAGTCAGATTACCTGTTAATGCACATTTAACATGCATGTGTGGTGAGTTAGCTTTTTATTCCCTCCTGTCATCTAACCAAAGAGCGAACAGATTCATCAAGTAGGTGTCTTAACTTATGAAGCCTCTTTGTAGCCACCAGTTTACAATAATCCTATCATCCATTGCATTACTGTATCTTATTTTTTTCTCTTTTCACTTGCTCAGAACACCTATATGTGAATTAACATAAATATACATTTTCCTATCAGTTTGCCAGGATTCATTACATCATTTTTCAGAGTGATGTTAACTATGGTGTCAGAATGATTTCCATAATGGAATACCTTATTCCCACCTTATGTGAATTCAACCACCTATCTTTCTTCCAGTTCTTCTGTAAATATTTAAAGTAGTATTGTATGTTTGAACCAATTTCTTAAACAATGCATACTGCAGTTATTTTTGTGCAAAAGAGCCACCTCAATGATAAGTGCTGTCAGAGACAGCATCAAGCAAACTTTAGGAATATAGTTCTTTCACTTTGTTTTTTTCTTCAGTTGAGGTAATTTAATTTCCATTTTCTTTCTGCTGTTTGCCAACCTGTTTGCTTGTGTGAAACACTATAAATAGCATCTCAGGATGTTTCCATAGCAATTGCTTTGTTTTCATGCATGCAGCAGATGTATGAAAAGATTATAAAACTGCCATACAAACACTGTTTGAAGGACAAGTCATTGAAATGTATGATCAGAAATAAAGATTTGTACTTTACTATACTTTCTATGCTGTTTTATTATGCTACTCATCCCACTGTTCCTAATTTCATTAAAAGGCTGTCCATCTGAGGAAGGAGAGCAAGCTGAATTTCACGGTGGGCCCTAATGACATATATTTTATACAGAATCACAGAATTATTGAGACTGGAAAGGACCTCTGAGATCATCAAGTGCAGCCTATGATCCAACACCACCACATCGGCTAGACCATGGCACTAAGTGTCACATCCAGCATTTCCTTAAAAACCTCCAGGGATGATGACTCCATCACTTCCCTGAGCAGTCCATTCCAATGTCTGATCACCATTTCCGTGAGGAAGTGTTTACTAATATCCAACCTAAACCTAAACTAGATAATCTTTAGATGATCTTTAAAGTCCCTTCCAACACTAACCACCCTATGATTCTATGAAACCTCCCCTGGTGTAGCTTCAGTCTATGCCCTCTTGTCCTGTCCCTAGTTCCTTGGAGAAGAGCCTGACCTCCACCTGACTACAACCTCCCTTCAGGTAGTTGTAGAGAGTGACAAGATCCCCCCTGATTCTCCTCTTCTCAAGGCTAAACAACCCCAGCTTCTTCAGCTTCTCCTCATAAGACTTTCTCCCTAGTCACTTCACCAGCCTTGTTGCCCTCCTCTGGACCCTCTCCAGAACTATCTTTCTTTATGTGAGGAGCCCAGAACTGTACACAGTGTTCGAGGTGAGGTCTCACCAGTGCTGAGTACAAAGGGAAAATTCTATCCCTAGTCCTGCTGGCCACCTTACACCTGATACAAGTCAGGGTGTCGTTGGTCTTCTGGGCCACCTGGGCACACTGCTGGCTCATGTTCAACCACTAGTCAGCCATATATAATGATTTGGTTTGAGCCCCCAGCCCTCTTCAAACTTCTGCTTGAGACTGTGGGGACTGTGAGTTCAAGAATACATCATGAAGATGAGTGAATTGTTCTGCAGAGGTAGCTAGATGGAATAGTTGCTATTTAAAGGTCTGAATGACTATGGCGACTTATGTATATAACAGCTCATTGACTTCAAGGCCACTTGAATACTCACAGTGTGTATAAACAAAATGCAAATTTTGGTTCATCAAAAGTAGTTTAACATGAATAAAGGACTGCATCATGAAATGGGAAACACAAACACTGAAATGCTAGTGTCCTGGAGAGAGTATTTGAAACCACTAGTGTAGCTGATCATTATTTTAATATTTTTGCAAATGAAAAGAATCTCAGCCTATGGTCAGTATGGAAATCCTAGGAAAGTATATAAAACCATGTGCATATTTATCATGTTAAATATGTGAATAAATTTATTTTGCACTTTTGGGTATTTTGCGGTCAAATGTTTGTAGAAAGTTCATTATACACTTCTTCAGTAAAGTGAGTTATTGGGGCAATTCATTCTTGGAAAGGTCTACAGCCACCTAGAGAACCAGTGCTGTGGAGTGTCGTTGTGCCTGAAGTCTGTTTGGCCCCAGTATATTTTAAACAATAGTACAAACAAAACCATAGCAACACTACTACAAATTCTGAGTGCAGAGAAACTACACTTGCTCAAGGAGGGTGATAACAGTGAAGTTTGATCCAAAAGTTTACTACCATTGGTCACTTCTGCACAAACTTTTGTCTTTGTGCTCATGCTGTGGGACTGGAGAAGGGATGTGAGGATTTGACAGTTCACATGGCAAAAATCACTTTCTCGGATTTTAACATCATTTCATCATCTAGTCATGCTGCCCATACAAGACTGTAAAGAATAGGAGCTGTGGATTATCTAGCAAACATCCTTTGGATTCCCGGGTAATCTTGATTTTTAAAATTATAGTAGAGAGAAATGACCCACGTCTAATGGTCAAATATCAAACATCAAATATTGATTTCTTCTGTCTATTGACGGCAACTTATGTAAGTTTTCCTCTGGATCTTGTAATGCCCATAACTCTTCAGACTTCTGAACAGTGGCTTTCGCCAAGCTTAGAGGCTACACTGCATCTCTGCACCAGGCTGTTATGAATTAAAATATTATCTTTCTACTTTTTTCTTCAACTTTAGACAGGCTGGAGAGTTGGGCAGGGAGAAACATGATGAAATTCAACAAGGGGAAGTGTAGAGTTTTGCATTTGGGGAAGAACAACACGATGTCCCAGTATAGGTTGGGGGCTGACCTGCTGGAGAGCAGTGTAGGGGAAAGAGACCTGGGGGTCCTGGTAGACAAGAAGATGACCATGAGCCAGCAATGTGCCCTTGTGGCCAAGAAGGCCAATGGCATCCTGGGGTGCATTAGAAAGGGTGTGGTTAGTAGGTCAAGAGAGGTTCTCCTCCCCCTCTATTCTGCATTGGTGAGGCCGCACCTGGAGTATTGTGTCCAGTTCTGGGCCCCTCAGTTCAAGAAGGACAGGGAAGTGCTTGAAAGAGTCCAGCGCAGAGCCACTAAGATGATTAAGGGAGTGGAACATCTCCCTTATGAGGAAAGGCTGAGGGAGCTGGGTCTCTTTAGTTTGGAGAAAAGGAGACTGAGGGGTGACCTCATCAATGTTTTCAAATATGTAAGGGGTGAGTGTCAGGGAGATGGAGTNCTAATCTGAAAAAGGGGTAGGAAACTTATTAGGAAAACACTGATCCTCTATTATTTTCAGCCAGAATTGCCATGGCCTCCTGCTCCAGCTTTGGTGGTGGCTCCCAACCTGCAGCAGTTTTGTGACACAAAGATTCCAGCTCAGCATCTCTACCAAAACACATCTGGAACTCTGGAATCAGAGTCCTCTCCTCCAGGACAAACCTGCAGCCAGAGGTGGGGTCTCTGCAGCTTTCCCAGCTCTGATACACTAAAATGTGGGGAGCTTGAGTAATTTTTTAGTTTTCAGATAAGTTATACCAGTAAACACATACTGCAGATTTTGCTATGGCGTACACTCGTATTTATGTACCATTTTTGTATTACGAAAAGTAGAGCAAGTCAGTCAAAGTGACAGTCATTACACATGCTTTATTTTATAGAAGGGAAAGGATGGCATTAAAAGAAAGCAACAAAGAGGTCATTTTCAGCACCATTACCTCCCAGTGGGACATTGTCTCTGAGGCAGAGGAGGAGATGGAGTGTTTTCAGGCTCTTCTATGTAACAATTTTTGTTCTGCTCCGGACATCATTTTCAGGTGATTTTCCTGTTATTTACTGCACAGGAAGCAGATTTTCCCTCTCCTGCCTCAAAGCCATAAAGAGGAAAGACCACAAGATGAGCAGACAAAAGCTTCCAGCCTCTTTCACCTTAGTGGCTGCTTCCTCACATGCCTTGGATCTTCCTGGCTCCTGCCAAACATTTATCATTGCCTGGAAAGGAACCATGGAGCAAGAAGGAGAGGTAATTCCCACCAGATGATCAGATTTACCCTCCTCTTTCACTGCCTGGGCCCAAACCAGTCCTCAGGCTCCAGGCAGGGCAGGAATAGGAAGCCAGGTCTTCACCACATGGACAAAACTGCTGTCTCCTGTGTTGAGGCAGAAGGAGGTGGAGAAGTTCTGGGGGCTGTTCACCCTGCCTGCATGCAACCAAGCCCAGCAGCTGGACTTTGGAGACAGTGGGCTTTGGAGACAGGACTTTGGAACCTGACTGCTCCCAAGGTTTGTGGGATGGGCTCCCTGTGCCCATCTCCCAGGGAACAGGAGGGGCTGCTGCCACAGAAGGTGATGGAAGCACCCTTCTGGGAACAGTATGCCTGCACAAAAAGTGTGCATCCTAATCATGAAAAGTGTGCATCCCACCCATCTGGCTCACACAGCCAGCTGAATTTGTACATGTACACCCAGCAAACATGCTCTTTCAATACCTCTCACCAGCTCCCCTGACACCCCCATCGCCTGTGACTGTCTGTAGTTACTTGGCTGTTGAATAAGAAGCATTTAAATATACTCTTTGATCCTCCACTAGAAGTGGTAGCCCAACACATTAGACTGTTGGCAGATTGTGTGGGGACTGTATGTACAGGCCTGTAGAGCAAATATCTTTGGTTTTGCATGGAAACCCAGCTGTGCTTGTGCACGTGCCATGGCACAGACTGCATTGAAGTGTGATGACAATCACAACTCAAAACACAAGATGCTTTGAAGGCCCTGTAATTGAAGCAAAAGAAGAAAAGCCTGGGCTTAGAGCCCATAGTGATCAGTACCAGGCCATGCACTCAGCAGAAAACTGCCTTGTAACCAGCAGCATTTTACAGACTTTCTAATTGGCTTCCAGGGCTGGTGGCTGTTGCTTGTGCAAGATTGGAAATCAGAGCCATGTGGGGCCAGCTGAGTGGCTGAGGTCTGTGCTGCCTGAGCTTCCCTGCAGCCAAGTGACAGCAGAGCAGAGGTGTTCTCCAAGGGAGGTGAACCAGGAGAAGGAAGGCTGGGAGGGAGCTGGGTCTCTTTAGTTTGGAGAAAAGGAGACTGAGGGGTGACCTCATCAATGTTTTCAAATATGTAAGGGGTGAGTGTCAGGGAGATGGAGTTAGGCTTTTCTCAGTGGTGACCAGCGATAGGACAAGGGGTAATAGGTATAAATTGGAGCATAGGAGGTTCAAATTGAATATTCGAAAAAATTTTTTTACAGTAAGGGTGACAGAGCCCTGAAACAGGCTGCCCAGGGGGGTTGTGGAGTCTCCTTCACTGGAGACATTCAAAACCCACCTGGACACGTTCCTGTGCGATGTACTCTAGGTGGCCCTGCTCTGGCAGGGGGGGTTGGACTAGATGATCTTTCGAGGTCCCTTCCAACCCCTAGGATTCTATGATTCTATGATTCATCTGTCTCAAGTATTTTAATTTTTGTGAAACTGTCTTTTTACAAGCTGTAGGTATTGAACTATGGATCAAGATTTTAGTCTCAAGTTGTGGTCAGTGGTATGCATTTTGGCAGTATTCCTTAGTTTTCCAAGCAGGTCCCATTCATCTATGACAATGAGTTTTGTATGGAAATAACAATATTCCTTGAAGAAATTTTAGGAACATTCAAGGCAGCAATTTCTCAAGTGGCAAATCTGGTGTATCTCTTTAACAACAGAGTTCATTGAGATAATTAATTTTTTTTTTTTTTTTTTTTTTTTTTTTTACATATACTACGTATAAGTGTATATGGTTATGGTCATCCTGTTTTCTCCTGTAAATTAGCAGGTAAAATGAAGAGCCAAATCTGAAAGATTTATTGTTTTACACATTTGAAAATGACTTGTAAGCATTGCTTACAAGTTCTCAGTGACAAGTAATACCTCTTCATTTTTCCTCCCTATCCGTACCAGCTGATTCCTTCTCAATTGCTGAAGCAGAGTTTTCTAACCTTTTAATCGTAAAGCTTCCCAGCAGGATTATGTAATATTATGTTGAATCTACAGCAATGAGCATGCAATGCTACTTTCTCTCCTATCATAACAGAGGATAGGCCGCTAGAGGAATTGGGGGTTTTGTTTGTTTGTGTGCTTGTTTGTGTTTGCTCATTTACTTGTTTGTTTGCTTACATATTTTTAAGGTTCCCTTCAATGAACCTAATCTCAGGGTGAGGTTAAGAAGCTGACTGTGCAGCAAAGTGGAGACCTGACTGAGAGCAAAGAGGTCACAGCAACAATGTGCCATGTGCTGGAGTCACTCACCTTCCTGAACACATGCTGGAGCTGCTGGAGTTACAAAATCTTCCTGAAGTCGTTACTGAAACTTGGTAATGTAAACCAGCAAACACTCAATAGCACCTGTTTCAGGCAGTTCTTTGATTTCCCTTGCAGACACATCTGAAGTCAGCTGTGGGAGGGACAGTTTAGCTTAATATAGAGTATTTGGGTCAATGCACTGAAGTGTGCCAGCCATGACATTGAGAAATAGGAAAAACAAAAGTGATGAAGAGCAGCAGAGATGCCTGACTATCTCCAGGCATTTTGGTAATCATGTTTAGGACATATTTCAGGAATGTTTCCTGAGCAGTTAAAGCAGAAGCCTTGAGGGTATAGATCGCAAAAAATGGTTTCATAACAGTGAGGTATTGTACAGCAGGAGAACTTTCTGGGTATAGGAACCTTGCTGAAAAATACCTCATGGTGGATGGAAAAGGGTGATTAGGGGTTTATACTGTATTGCATTCACTAATATGATGTATCTATGTAAAACATTTTCAGAGTGTAATATATTAAAAGTTGGAAAACAGGAAATAGACCTCATTCTGACATTCCTTTGAAATGTTTTAAGCTCAGGAAATAAATCTAGGAGGAAAGAAAGGATTCTGATAGACAGTGTTGAGGCTTTGTCCTTTTACCTTTTAACTCTCCAGCTTCACTTAGAGGTCTAGATTTATAAATTTCTAAGGTGGCAGCTATTTATGCCTATTTCATATAAATATCAAAAGACTTTCAAGATCATGTATAATAGATAGGTTTTAACTGTTACTCGTATCAGCTGTTGACAAAGTTATTGAAAGGGTTAAGTAGCATGCTATCAGCCATGCATATGAAATTTGGAGTGAGAGGAAGCAAGTGGATTTGAAGTTGTGCTCCTTCAGTTCATTCAAGGTTCACTGAACAGGAAAGTGAGTTTTTATTATCACTTCCTGTGAAAAGAGCAGTTGACAGGACCCGTCAGGGAACTGCCAGAAACCTCAAGAGTTTTGAGTATGAGGCCCAGAGTCCACCACAAAGTTTCCATGACAACCCACTCATTAAAATAAAAGGAAATTGTGTCTGATATTTACAGCTTTCAGCATGCAGTTGAAAGCCTTGCATCTCAGGTTTCCAAAGTATTTACACCTGGGACCCAAGTATGCAGGCTGTCAAGAAATAAAGGTGGTTGTAACATTTAGCCATGAAAGTGGAAAGGTTGTTCACAGGTTACATATCAGCATCCTTCCATTTCTTGAATTGTAGTGAACATTTTTTCTGTTGCTTCTTGTGGTGTGCAAAAAGGGTGAAAGACACAATATTTGGTTGGAAACAGTCTGAAAAGAGGATTTTAGTGAGAGTGATTTTACTGAAGACAAGAATATTCTTTTAAGGGACTTAGCACTGAACATAGTCAAATGAAACTTATTTAGTTATTACTATGTAAGCTGCAAGAGATAAAATATAACCAATACTAACTTAGGCTTAGTTATAACCAATGCTAACTTAGGTAGCAACCACCCACAATAGGGGAAAGAACCACAGGGATGAAAAGAGATAGTATTAAAAAAGATATTTTACTCAAGCTACTAAAGGACCTTTGAGCTTTTTTTCTTTCATATCCCCCACTCTTTACACTGCCTTTTTCCACTCTTTCCCTTTGGAATTATACTGTCTATCTCTGTGTTGCTTCATTGTTGAGTTCTTTTACTTCTACATGGGAGGTGAGAAGTCTCAAAAAGAGGCTAAAATAACTTAATGGAAAAAAACAGGGATGCTGGGGTAAAGATCAATAACAGAACCTTAATGTTTTATCTGACCTGGGCCAAAACCAGCTCTTTTTGGCCCTGATTTTTCCATTTCTGCAACCATACAAGAGGTCAGGCTTTATAATTATTGTGGTTTACTTTGGTCTTAAGCTGGGTGAATCTCATACTGCCAGCAAACAGAGCTTCAGGTCCCTTTGCTGCATGCCAGCCAAGTATATTACTCTTCACAGATATCATCTCAGAGTTAAAGGAAAACAAAACACTTTACAAAAATATACAAGGACATGTAAATATCCTTCAAATTACATCATTGCGTAGTGTATTATTTAATTATATAATATACCAAGTCTTCACCTTCCCTGATTTTAAATGTACCTTCAGGTTGGCTGCTCACCCAAAGAAGTATAAAATTGCATTGCAGGAACAAAAGCATCAATAAGATCTGCTTGAGAGGATACACTTACTGATGTGATTATTGCAGAATTATCCTGCTTACCCGTTCTAATTGGGTAAATTGCCTGGTAGGACAGACAGACTCCTCCCCTTCCTCTGATCTGTTTGCTTGGGCTTTGACTTCCTTTAGGGCTGAGGGAGTATAGTAGCTTTTGTTGTTTCATTTTTTAACCTGGTCAGATCTATTAAGAAAGAACTCGGCAATCTCTGTCCCTGCCTCTGAGATGTCATCAGTTATGTGCCTTCATGAAACTGAGCTTATTTATCCCTAGTTCGTCAAATTTAGTAATTCCCACAAGAAATTGTTGAAGTAAGCTTGCAGTTTCTCACGTCTACACCTGCAGCTTGTAGTCTTCCCTTGCTACCTGTAGCTGTTTTTGTTAAATATTTGCAAATATTAGTTAATTTCTGGCAATGGACTTGCCATACTGAGTGTCAGCAGACTTGTAGAATGAATGTATTGGGTGTCTCAAAGTTAGACGCCCTTTGCAAGCACCTTTGGAAGATTACCTGTTTTGTCAACCAATAAAATAATCTGACACCTCTGGGATTTGAGTTTTCTTTTCATCGCAAGCATCATGTGCCAACACCTAGCCAGTCAGAAGCTTCTAATTTGCCTTTTCGCNTCAAGGTTTTGTAAAAGCAAAATATTTTGTCACTTTTGTAAAATATCAGCTGCTACATTTTTCCAGAATATAATTCTCAAGGAGATGCCACTTTATTTGTGGAAAGAAGTTATCAGTTTAGCTGGTTTATGAAGCATTGTGTTTGGAAGTGTTTCTTTTTGAGTGAGCTGTCAATCTGCTTTGTGTAAAGGGTTGTAAAAACATTTATCCAGTGTGTGAATTCACACTTCCAGGTATTTTAAAAATCTGCTTTCCTTGGTGCTCTAGGAGAAAAAGAGAGAGCGAAGGGAGGGCCTTGGGGACATGGAAAACATTCTGTTGTATGCTTATTTGAAGTGTGAATGGACCTTGGCATGTCCTGGCCTTTCTCATAGAACTCACTTACCTTTGTGACAGTATGAGGCAGGCAAGAATGCCAGAAATCTTTACTGTCGATGTGGCAGAATTTGGGAAGCCTGGATTCATACTGAAACAGTGTAGAAACATGTAACTGGATTTTGGAAAGAGCTCGGGCTTAGACTGCAGCTGAAACTAAGCAATGCACCTTAGGAAAAGGAATCTGGCTAGTTGGGACACATATATAATACCAGCAGGTATAATAGCAAATCGTTGATTCAAGATATACGCAGCCTCCAATTTAATGCCATATGGGTTGAGAAGTCTAAGAATGCAGAACTCAGATTTTACTGTAGTGGATGCACAAAATATCTTGTACTTCACGTCAGCACTTGTATTTCTAGACATATATTCCTCTATTTGAGCCCTCCTGACTGGGGTCTTTCCTTGGCTGGTGTATTCTGCATTAGGAGAATGTCAATCATCCTCTTTTGTGCACCTGAATCCTATCTGAAATCTTACATTTCTCTCTACTGTGATACAATTTCATCTGGAGTGGTGGGTGGCATCAAACCTTGAAGTCTGAGGAGCCAGGAGTGACATCTCCACCTTAGAGAGCTGTCAGGGAAAAGGGAGATGGTCGTGCCTGCCTGAGGACACATGTTTAGAAACAGCAGTCAGATGGAAATTCCAGTCTTGTACATACACAGATGTATGAGGGAAGGGCAAAACTTCATTGTTCATATTTTCCAATATTTTTTAACCAACTTAGTTCTCTGCTCTGCTCCTCATGCTGGCTGTGGAAGTCCTGTTCACAGCTCATGTCCCACACCAGACTTCATGACATACAATCTACAACCTCTGAAGGGTGAATTCCAGGGAAAAAAAGGAAACACTAGCTCATGTATTTCACCTCAATATGACAGATGGAGAAATTCCATCCAGCAGGGCATGCTCTGGGATGAATAAGGGATGTTCCTGAAACTTATCTTGTTTTCTGGGTCAAACTTATCCAGAGACATCAACAGTTACAGAACACACCTTTTTGCATGGTAGTTTCAGTTCTTTTGCCACTGGATTAGACTGTATATTTCTTGACAAGAAGGTTTTATACAATGCATTCAAATCCCTTTTCAGTCTTTTTAACATTTTTTAATTAAGTAAACAGATGGACTTGTTACAGTCTTTCACAGTGAGGCACTTCCTTCCACTTTTAAATATCTTTATGGTTTGTTTTCTGGATGATTTGTCAATGTCATTTTTTAAAAAGAGCAATAAGAAAATGTCATGCCACTTTTCAGTACTAATCTCAATTGACTATGCAGTCTTATGAATATGCCCTTTTTTTGTCATCACAGAAGAATGTTATACAAACCACTGAGAATGCATGTCAAATTACTCATCCAGCACTACCCAGATGAATCTCAGCTTTCCAGGATATAGTAATTAATTTTGTAAGTCTGCCTCCTTCTAGATTTTTCACTCGGCATTTAGTGGGGTTGCATTCTGTGAATTTGCTAAGCAATACAGGAAAGCTTTATGTGATTGTCTTGGCCCATTAATTATCTGTGTTCTTTCTGAATGGTTTGCTAAATATGTTAGAATCAATACTGTGTGCAATTC